>PGWS01022020.1:0-11001 GCA_002896235.1 Cicer reticulatum
AAAAATATGACATGTTTTCTCTTTTATCACTTGGACTTATTAAAAATACCACTTTCTTATTCCAACTTGAAACATAAATCAACTATTCCAAAAAATAGGGCACTGATGTTACATAAATTTCTAAAAATCTATTTATTATTTAAATCTTCAAAATATTTCCAAAGTAGTGAAAGGGTTATTACACTTGATATATTAAAAATAGAGTCAACTTAAGACCTCTAGGTGAAGAAATGGATCTCAGTTGAGTTGAGGGAACAAAATATCTAACAAAAATAAGATTTATGTAGATTGACATAATTTCTCTCTTTAAAGACTATACTGATATCGCACGTCACTTTAGTGACCAAATAGGTGTTTATTCTAAAAAACAAACAAAGTCAAATATACACAATATATATTCTATTTCTTATGGAAGAAAGTATTTTAGCTATAATGACTGAATGTTTAAAGCAAAATAAAATGTATACAAACAATCTCTTATCATTTTTAAATCATATTTTTAGAGTAAAAATCACTCATATTATTACAAATTTTTCAATTTCCATTCTACTTTTAACTCTACTTTTATACAATCAATTATCCTTATAAACTTGAAATATTAAAAAGTATTTAATCCTTTTTCAGGTCAAATTGATATATTATACATCACAAATATCACCTTCAAACTTTTTGAAAAATTCACATTCAAATAAAATTTTATAAATTATACATGCCTAAAGCACGAATTATATTATATTATAGATGATATTATAGTATATGTTTTTTTATTATTGCCTGTCACACATACTTTATCTGGTCTGCCCCCCGTACATTATTATGAAACTTTTGGATGCAATTAACTACATTATTTTAACAACTCTTAATTTTTTTAATGAAATTAGAATTTAAACCACTGGACTATGAATTTATATTACTTTCACAACTCCACACTATCTCTTTAAACTTCTTTAATTTATGAACGGAGTAATGACATTCAAATTATCAATATAAGAAATATACTTGATCATAAATCTCGTCCAATCCGAATTTGGATACAATCAGAGATTTTGAACTATCTTCTCAAAGTTCTTTTTGACTTCTCTTTGATGTCATCAACTTTGTCAACTATTGATCCTTTTTTAAAGTAGATGACCATCGTCAATATATTTTTGACAGTCGTAGATGTCAATATTAAGAGGGTTAAAAAATCACATCTAACATACCATTTAATGCCAGGATTAAAAGGAAAAAGATGCAGATATTTTAATAAAAAATCACAGGATCCAAATGAGTCTTTTAAAAGATAAAAGACATAATCGATATTTTAGCCAAACATATATATTGTAATATATAAACACGAAGGAGTTTCACTTTGAGTGTTTAATTACAACTACAAACGAAGTACATCCATCTCATTCATTCATCCTTGATAATTTGAAAATTACATCTTAATAAACTTTAACGAGAGTGTTGTGTTCAACTTCACCAACAACACCCTCATCGAAAAAAATTTAGCCAAAACCAATGTGACTTCCACTCGTATTCATTTCTTCAATAGGAACATTCTTTGTCTCTGGGCAAGAACAAGGCTATGAAGATTTGTCATAATAACGACAAAGGCCGGCAAAGAAGAAGAAAATACCAAACTTCAAATGGCAAAGCATAGGTGAGAAAGATTTGTGCATGAAAATGTAAATAAATGTTCAACCACATTATATAGACTTTGACCTTGCAGACGCGGAGCCTTCAGCGAAATAGTTTCACTAGGAAGCCTACCAACCCAAGATGGAGCCAAACAGGCAAAAGCTGCAACATATGTCTATATCTAAAAATATAGAGGAGGTTGGCTTTCGCGCTTTAAGTTATGAGCCTTCGACGCACGTACGTCTAAATCTTTGCGAATGCATCCTCCAACCAGCCAATTATCAAGTAATTGATGTTGAAACCTTTGCATGCGTTAAATAATTTTCAATATGAAAAATGGAGAAAGAATTAATATTTTAACCAGTATACTAGGTTAAGGTAAAAACTCATTTTTAGGAATCAATTGTCATCTTTACCTGGCAAATAAACATTTGGATTCCACCTTCAATGAACAAGATCTTTCTTCCAAACTTGTCTACAGTGAAAATGGAAACAAATGTGGCAATTGCATTGACGCCTCCAGTGATGACTGCCGACATAAGGGAAGCTTCATTACCGAATCCCAAAGTCTTGAACAGGACAGGTGCGTAAAACATGATAACATTAATTCCAGTGAATTGTTAAAAAAATGGAATTAAACTACAAAAAGTTAGTTGTGGTCTATATTTTGGTTGTACAATGTTCTTCCATGGGTGTTCCACCTTTTTAGCTTGTTCGATGGCATCTATAAGGTCTTGAAACTCCTCGTCAACATTCTTAGTACCACGAATCTTTTGCAGCATTATCTTAGCATTATCATGTTTACCTCTTTCAATCAAGGAGTTAGGTGTGTCACCCAAGAAAAGGGATCCCAAACACAACAAAATTGCAACTATAGCTCCAACACCCAAGGAAATTCTCCATCCATTTTCGTGCTTGGAAGTCCCATAATTGATAAGGTTTGCAATTAGGATACCAATTGTAATCATCATTTGGAAGCCCATATTAAGTGCTCCTCTAATCTTTGTTGGAGCCATTTCGGATAAATATACTGGAACAGACTGAATGTTGCATATACAACAAATAAATCAAATGAAAAACATTTATATTAGCTAAAAGTTTATTTAAAGTTTAAAGAATACAAATTAAATAATAGGGCTCATTTGTTAAATATTAAAAACTGATTTTCGTCTTCAATATTTTAGATTTTTAAGAAAAAATAAAGTTAATTTGTGTTTGTTTATCATGATGGAAATGGCTTTTTTTTATTTATTTAAAAATCTATCAAAAACAATTTTCAATATAAGCTACTCAAAGCTGGTTCCGATTTCAAGCATCTTTTTTAGCTTTACTAAGATTCTAATTTTGTACAAAAGTGGTAGCAAATTGATAAGTAAATTTAAACAGTTCATTATGTTAATTATGTTTGAATTACCTGATTGCAGTATCCCACCCCAAAACCGAGGCAACAAACGACCAATGATAAGCATTCAACATTTATAGCAAACCATTTAGGGCAAGGCACAATAAGGAAAACAACCACCTATAAACATTGAAGGTTTAGTCAAAGCCATCTCTTGTTGTAATTGAAGCAAAGAAAAGGCTACCAAAGTGCAAGGTATAACGAAGATGTGAACATTGTGAGGAGTGATTGTCAATTTGCAGTTATGACTCTCACTTTCAGCGATCATCTTTCTGTTGTTTATACACAGATGAAAGAACTTGATTAAGAACGGTTCCATAGAAGTCACTACCTGCCGGTAATACAAAGTCATAACCAAATAGAAGACCCTCATAGCAGCTACAAAACACGTACCAACACACAAGCATAAACTCACCTTTCATGATGTTTTTCCTCCTCACTCGGTACAAAATGCTCTCTGCCATATTTTAATATTACTCTTTGTTCTTTTATTGGTATTCTTTGATATTGTTCTTGAACAATTATTGTCGCATTATATAATGTTTTGATGTTTTTATGATAAGATTTGACAAACAAAAAGTTATCTGTCGTAAACATACAATCTATTAATTTATGAAATTTTCGTTGTTGGATTTGGTGTTATGGTCCTGGCCTAACAACTTAGGATAACAAAAACAAAATGATGTCATCTAGTTATTTGGTTGACGTTTTTTATGCCGGTATTAAAATGTAAATTGTGGTTTTCAGTACATTATTATCCTTAAAAATATTATTTTGTATAATATTATATTGTTCCTACTATCCCGTACATAGATTAAGAGGCATATTTTATTCAATAAATTAAAAGCATAAAACTATTAAAATAACATTCAAAAGTTAAATAAAATTGTTATTTATACATTTGTAAGAAAGTATTATGTCTTAATTATAAAATTTATGGAGTATACGTGACAAGATGAATTTCAATATAAAGAATTGATTCAAACATACAACATAGTTATTTCTCTAAGTAAAAATAATGATATTGTACATTTTTTATATTATGAATAGTAATCAAAATTAAAAATGTGAAATAAATTTTTTAATCATCTCTTATTGCATTCCGCTCCACACAACGAAAGGAATTGATGGTCTCATTTTTTTTACCGAAATAAATTAAATTACTTTCATTATAGACAAAGATAAGTTCCATAAGAAAAACATAATAAATATAAATTGTTGGAAAAAAAATGGTACAACATCTTTTAAATTTTTCTGTTATTATATGCAAAGTTCTTACTATGCGCAACTGATACATTTTCAATGATTGAAATACTTATCCAATTATTCGATTCATGAAGGTATTAGTTACGATGGTAGATTATTAGTAATGCTCAAATGTGTACTTAGGTTTTTGTTCAATAATTGTAAAAAATAATATGATTTTTCCTATAATATCCTTCAATAGAATTTTTTTTAATAATTTTCCTAAACATTGATTCAATAAGTCAGGAAAAATTCCAGGTTGGTCTAGTTGTAGGTCAAGAGTTGGTAAGTAGAAAAGCCACAAAAAATTAAATTAGGTTATTTTTATAAATATCATATATTATATATATACTATAGTATATTAATATATATATATAGTATATATGTGGTAATAAATTTATATAAGCAATCATTTTAAATTAACATAAGTACAATCATTAAAATAAACTGTAACTATAAAACATATACTTTAAATTACAATTTATCCTCTCATATACCTAAATAACAAAATATATTAGTACTTACACAAAATATAAAAACATAACTATAATCTATGCTTCTGGATCCAGCCTAACCCCTTTTATCTGATATAATACTTAAGAAAATATGGGATGAGATAATAATCTTAGTGAATTTTATAAAAAAGAGGGACAATTCAAATTCTTTTCGTTAGATGCAACATAAAATATGATATGAACATGAATTTCATTCATAAAATAGTCTTTAACTTTAGCTTTTAATTTTTCCTTAAAGTCAAGAAAAATGTTGTATTCCTCTTTTTTCTTCAAGTTTGGAAAATATGTATGTCCTTTTTTTTCCCCTTAAAGTACGAAAACGTTTCCTCAATTATATTGATGTGGGTCATCAAGATAATTGAAGACCTCTTGGTAAAGTTGGTCTGACCATGACCCCATCGACGTCTCGACTGTTATTCCTTTACCTTTTGTTTCATACAAGAAACAATCCTCAATGTCCCACCGTAACCTCATTGGACCATGCATGTCATGACATTATGCATATGTGACTTCATGTATGCAATGCATATCATTACCACCTCAAGTTCAAGTAATTAACTTAATCCTTAACATAACAATATGTAAAATAGAAGATAAGATTAGCTTCAAGTCATTCGTCAAAGAAACTCTTAATTAGAGTAAATATTTAATTAGAGGAAGTAGTTGAATTAAAGGCAGTTTAATCAGACGAAGGGTGGGACTAGAGGCAGCCCAATCACGAGAAGTACTTGTGGACAAGAGGCAGCTTGGTTCAGAGGAAGGACTTGGACCAGTGTGCAGCTCGGTCAGGGAATAAACTTGGACAAGAAGGCAGCCTGGTAATTAGAGAGGAAAGCTTGGACAAAGGCAATCCACATTCAGGAGAAAGACTTGAGACTACAAGCCTGGTCTAAGGCCAGACTTGACCAGATGCAGTTCCGGTTAGAGGAAAACTTGGACCAAAGACATTTGGAATAGAGAACAATCAAAGGCAACATAATAAAGAAAATCAGAGGCAACAAATAAAGAAGAATCAAAGCATCACTCATAGATAGAGAAGGATCATAGGCATACAAAATAAATTAAAGAATTAGAGGCAACCAGAATAAAGAAGATCAGAGGCATGCAAAATAAAGAAGAATTAGAGGCGATTCGGGAAGAAGAAGAATCAGAGGCAGACAGAGATAAAGAAGAATCAAAGGCATAATAACGTTCAGAGATGGTTGGGAAACACCATTAACATCAGTAATTAGTCTATTCATTTAACCCCATTCTCCTTAAATTCTTAAATAGTAGAATCATCCACACAACCAATGTCAAATGATTTTCAATGAATAAATGAGATTTCAAGGACATTTCCTACAATGTTAACCTCACAGTTTTTTGCTCACCCTCAACTTTTAGATCTTATCATTTAAAACCATAAAATAATTTCTAACAGTAATTGAAATTAAAATATTGAGCCAACGAAAACCGCTCATGTAAAAGTGAAATTTGCTAAGAAAAGAACTCATTATTTGCCAAGAGAAGTCACTTTAATTCGAGCAGAGTTGTGGAGTTGTCTGCCATCTCATCTCTTTCCTATCTGCTTCGTAATGCATTGGTTTTGAATTTTGGAGATTCCGCAACTACTCCTTATCTTCCTTTGTGTGTGGTCTAGGAAAATTAGTGTGATTTGTAAAGGGAGAATATGGACTGCGAAAGGTGTCGGAGTGCAGGTAGAGGACTGTTGCTTTTTTTTGAAGAATTTGCGAGAGATATGGAAAAGTGGGACATTATAAGATGATGAACATAAATGAGGGTGTGTGTTGGAGCTTGTTTTTAGAGAAAATGAGAAAGAATTGTTGTGTCGATGCAGGATTAAAGGTTATGCTGTCAGTGTGTATCCGTGAGGAAGAGAGAGAGAGAGAGAGAAAATTGACTGTTTTCTTTCTTTATACATTGGACTTATTAAAAATACCACTTTCTTATTCCAACTTGAAACATAATCAACTATTTGCAAAAAATAGGGCACGATGGTTACATAAATTTCTAAAAATCTATTTATTTATGTTTAAATCTTAAAATATTTCCAAAGTAGTGAAAGGTTATTACACTTGTATTATTAAAACATAGAGTCAACTTAAGACCTCATAGGTTGAAAAATGGATCTCACGTTGAAGTTGAGGGAAACAAAATTCTAACAAAAATAAGATTTATGTAGATTTGGACTAATTCTACTCTTTAAGACCTATACTGATATCCGCACGTCACTTTAGGACCGAAATAGGGTGTTTTTATCTAAAAAACATACAAAGTCAAAATAACACAATATTATTCTAATTTCTTCATAGGAAAGAAAGTATTTTAGCTATAATGACTGAATGTTCTAAAGTCAAAAATAAAATGTATACAAACAATCCCTTCATCATTTTTAATCAGTATTTTTAGAGTAAAAATCGCTCATATTATTCACAAATTTTTTACCTTTCATTCTATTTTTTACTCTACTTTTATACAATATAATTATTCCTTATAAACTTGAAATATAAAAAAGTATTTATCCTTTTTCAGGTCAAATTGATATATTATACATCACAAATATCACCTTCAAAGCTTTGAAAAATTCACATTCAAAATAAATTTTATAAATACATCATGCCTAAAGCACGAATTATATTATATTATAGATGATATTATAGTATATTATTAATTTTTTATTATATGTGCCTGCTCACACAAACTTATATCTGGTCTGCCCCCCGTACATTATTATGAAAACTTTCGATGCAATTAACTACATTATTTTAACAACTCTTAATTTTTTTTAATGAAATTAGAATTTAACCCACTAGACTATGAATTTATATTACTTTCACACTCCCACACTATCTCTTTAACACATCTTTAATTTACGAACGGAGTAATGACATTCAAATTATCAATATAAAAAATATACTTGATCATAATCTTCGTCAATCCATTGATTACAATCAAGATCTTTGAAATAACTTCTCAAAGTTTTTTTTGACTTCTCTTTGATGTCATCAACTTTGTCAATTATTGATCCCTTTTTTAAAGTAGATGATACCATGTCAATTATTTTTGACAATGTCGTAGATGTCATTTAAGAGGGTAAAAATCACTCTAACATACATTTAATGCCAGGATTAAAGAAAAAGATTGCATAATTTAATAAAAATAAAGGATCCATAATGATCTTTTAAAGATAAAAGACAAATCCGATATTTTAGCCAAACATATATATTGTAATATATAACAAAACGAGGAGTTACTGTGAGGTTAATACAACTTACAAACGGAGTACATCCATCTCATCATTCATCCTTGATAATTTGAAATTACATCTTAATAAACGTTAACGAAGGAGTTTGGTTCAACTTCCACTCACAACACCCTTCATCAGAAATAAATTTAGCCCAAAACCAATGTGACATTCCACACTCTATGCATTTCTTCATAGGAACATTCTTGTCCTCGGCAAGAACAAGCTATGAAGATTGTCATAATAACGACAATGCGGCAACAAAGAAGAAAGACAAACTTCAAATGGCAAAGCAAGGTGAGAAAGCATTGTGCAATGAAAAATTAAATAACAGTTCACACCAACATTAATAGTGACATGCAGACCGAGCTTCAAGCCAACATATTTCACTAGGACAACCAACCCAATGGACTCCAAGACAGAGCAAAAGTGCAACATAGCACATATCAAAATATAGAGAGTGGCTTCGCCTTTACGTTAATGAGCCTACAGCCACTATAGTCCAAACTTTGCAGGATGCAATCATTCCTCCAACACCATCTAACAGTAATTGATGTTGAACAATTGCATGCGTAAATAATTTTCATATGAAAAATGGAGAAAGAATTAATATTTTAAACCATGTATACTAGGTGTAGGTAAAACTCATTTTTAGGAAATCAATTGTCATCTTTACCTGGCAAATAAACATTTGGATTCCACCTTCAATGAACAAGATCTTTCTTCCAAACTTGTCTACAGTGAAAATGGAAACAAATGTGGCAATTGCATTGACGCCTCCAGTGATGACTGCCGACATAAGGGAAGCTTCATTACCGAATCCCAAAGTCTTGAACAGGACAGGTGCGTAAAACATGATAACATTAATTCCAGTGAATTGTTAAAAAAATGGAATTAAACTACAAAAAGTTAGTTGTGGTCTATATTTTGGTTGTACAATGTTCTTCCATGGGTGTTCCACCTTTTTAGCTTGTTCGATGGCATCTATAAGGTCTTGAAACTCCTCGTCAACATTCTTAGTACCACGAATCTTTTGCAGCATTATCTTAGCATTATCATGTTTACCTCTTTCAATCAAGGAGTTAGGTGGTCACCCAAGAAAAGGGATCCCAAACACAACAAAAGGTGCAGGTACAGCTCCAACACCCAAGGAAATTCTCCATCCTCATTTTCGTGCTGGAAGTCCATAATTGATAAGCGTTGCATATTAGGATACCAGTAATTGTAGATCAATCATTTGAGAAGGACCCATATAATGCGCTCCTCTAATCGTTGTTTGGAGCATTTCGGATAAAATTACTCGAACAGAACTGAATGTTGCATATACAAGCAAGATAAATTCAAAAGACACATTTATATTAGCTATAAAATCTATTTAAGTTTATAAGAATACAGAATTGAAATAATAGGGGCTCCATTGTAATAGATTTAAACACTGTTTTCGTCTTCATTATTTCGATTTTAAGAAATACTTAAAGTAATTTGGTGTTAGTCATGATGGAAATGGCTTCTTTTTTTGTTTTTAATCATTCTTTCAAAAATATTTTCAATATAAGCTACTCAAAAGCTGTTCCGATTTCACACATCTTTTTTAGCCTTACTAAGATTCTAATTTTGTACAAAAGTGTAGCAAATTTATAAGTAATATATTACACAAGCCTATAATGTAAATCGTTTAATTACCTGACATGCAGTATCACCACCCAAAACGAGCAACAAAACGCACCATATGATAAGCATTCCAACATTTATAGGCAAACCATTTAGCAAGGCACCAATAAGGAAAAACAAAACCACCTATAAACATTGAAGGTTTACGTCCAAGCAATCTTGTTGTATTGAAGCAAGAAAGAGGCTACCATGCTGCAAGGTATAAACGGACATGTGACAGATGTGAGGAGTTGATTGTCTAGCCAATTAAGCAGTATTGACTCTCACTTCCCAGATTCCTCTTTCATTTTGGTTTATACACAGAGGAAAGAACTCTGATTAAGAACGGTTCCATAGATCACTCTCCAGTCGGTACCCAAAATACCCAAGGCATAACACAAATAGAAAGACCTCACCATGTCAGTCAGCTACATAACCTCAAACACGTCACCAAGCAATCTGCCTAACAAGGCAGTAATACCTCACCTTCATGATGTCTTCCTCCTCCACTCGGTACAAATGCTCCTCCTGCCATATTTTTAATATTATCTCTTTGTTCTTTTATTGGTATTCTTTGATATTGTTCTTGAACAATTGTTGTCGCATTATATAATGTTTTGATGTTTTTATGATAAGATTTGACAAACAAAAAGTTATCTGTCGTAAACATACAATCTATTAATTTATGAAATTTTCGTTGTTGGATTTGGTGTTATGGTCCTGGCCTAACAACTTAGGATAACAAAAACAAAATGTTGTCATCTAGTTATTTGGTTGACGTTTTTTATGCCGGTATTAAAATGTAAATTGTGGTTTTCAGTACATTATTATCCTTAAAAATATTATTTTGTATAATATTATATTGTTCCTACTATCCCGTACATAGATTAAGAGGCATATTTTATTCAATAAATTAAAAGCATAAAACTATTAAAATAACATTCAAAAGTTAAATAAAATTGTTATTTATACATTTGTAAGAAAAGATTATTTGTCTTAATTATAAATTTTATGGAGTATACTGACAGATGAATTTCAATAATAAAATTGATATTCAGACAATAACATAGTTATTTTCTCGATAAGTAAAAATAATGTATAATTTTAACATGTTGTGTATTAATTATGAAATGAGTAACAAAATTAAATGTGAAATAGATTTTTCAAATCAAGCATCCTCTCCACACAACGGAAAAAGAATTGATGGTCCTCATTTTTTGTACCGAAATAAATTAAATTACTTTCATTATAGACAAAGATAAGTTCCATAAGAAAAACAAATAAATATAAATTGTTAGAAAAAAAATGGTACAACATCTTTA
>PGWS01022033.1:0-10876 GCA_002896235.1 Cicer reticulatum
TTTTTTTTAAGTAACAAAATACAATTTATTTAAAAGCAATCAACGCATTCACATTTTTTTACCAAGAACTACGTAGCTTTGATTTCTCCATCGCACCGGGAGATACGTAGGAGCAAGATCACACTCTTGTCAAGCACACTAATAAAAACTTTCTTTTTTTTCCACTCTTTTTTAACACACTTTTATCTCAAAAAATCACATTTATAAAAAACAATTTATATTCATATTTAATAATAAAGAAAAATAAATATATTTAAGTTGATATAATTTTGCACAATTAATTAAAGGTAACCGTATTTTAACGGATGTCGTAGGGTGCTAATACCTTCCCTACGCATAATCGACTCCCGAACTCAAAATCTGGTTTCAAAGACCATTTTTACATTTTTAAGGGTTTTCCAATATTTTCCCTATTTTAAAATAAATTTTGGTGGCGACTCCATTGAATTCGATGAAAACTCGAAATTTTAGGCCGCGACAGCTGGCGACTCCACTGGGGATATTTCCCGAGAAGTCCAAGCTAAAGAATTAATGTGCATAATTTTAATTTTGTTTTCTATATTGTTTTCTTGTTTTCCATTTTCATTTTCATTTATGTGTTTTTATTCTTAATCAGTATTAGTTTGACATTAAATAATTCTTTTAGGCTCGTAGATGATTCTATTTATTTTATATATTTATTATCTATTATTATATGATATAGTTTTTTGTTAGATTATGAGAATTTATTGAATTAATGTTTTCAACACCTACACTTTTTAAGACACACACTTATGAGCTGGAACCTTATACCCGAAGTTGACACAAACTTAAGCTTAGTTTCGAGATGCGCGTAGTGGTAGCCTTCTGGATGTACATCCTGTTTGTGGTTAGCAATGAGGATCTCACCTAGAGTTTGCTCCTATTGAGGTTATTGTCATTTCAGATAGCTTACTATTTTGTTGACATATTCTAAATGGGATTTTGGCTGCTAGACTGTGTTTAGAACCAATGAAGCTCCCTTGCTGAGAGTTTCACTACATTAGCATAGATCCTCTTCATTGAAAGACGATTCTATAAAACACCAAAAATTATCTCATATATTCAAGACTCTCTATAACTTATATAGTCTCATTCATATGTCATGACATTTTTTCTCTCTCTCTTTTAAGGAAAAATAAAACATAAATTACATTTTGCATAAATTTTTCAGGATTTTGGCGGATACTACAAACTTTAGTCACTGGACAAATGGGATTAAAGAAAAACTTTACTTTTAAAGTTCAAGCAACCGATTTGTGAAGAGTTTAAAAGACATCAGCAGCCAGATGAAAACTATACAACTTGGAGTTTCGTTCACAAATATGGGAAATTCTAAATCTCTGACAGTGAATGTGCAAACAGGGCGCCTCACGCATTGGGCTCAGTATTACGATCCTCTCTTAAGATGTTCACATTCCAAGACTTTCAGATTGGCCCGACATTAGAGGAATTTGAGGGGATATTGGGTTACGTCCCCTAGAATAGAGGAATCATCTTATCGATATACTGGGCAACCACCGAAGTTGGACACAATTGCTGAAGTGTTGAAGATCGACATAAGAGAGTTGGCAAGTACAAAAGAGGAAAAAGGGGCTATTCATGGGTTTTCAAGAAAATATCTAGAGCAAAAGTGCCAAGATTTAGCTGATAAAAAAGAATGGAGTACTTTTATAGATGTTTTGGCCCTCATTATCTACGGTATTGTTATATTTCCAAACCTTGATAACTTTGTAGATTTTGCTGCCATAAATGTATTCTTAGCTTTTAACAAACATAAACAAAACCCAGTTCCTGCGGTTCTTGCTGATGTATACTACTCTATGCATATGCGACACGAGAAGAAAGGGGGAACAATTTTATGTTGTGTTCCAGTGCTGTATACTTGGTTTGTGTCTCACATGTTCAAGAAAGGGTATCATGTTGGGGTCAAGAGCAATCGTGAATGGGCTCAGAGTATAGCTAGCCTTACTGGAGATAAAATTTCATGGTACTATAGAGAACAAGGGGTGGAAGAGGTAATATGCCGATGCGGAGATTTTCCAAATGTACCTCTCATGGGAACGAAAGGATGTATTAATTACAATCCAATGATAGCTCTGAGACAACTCGGCTACCCCATGTTGGATAAACCAGATGATAAGTCATTGGAGGCTTTTGTTTTGCACAATACGGGTATAGTAGACCCACCAATGTTGAGAAGGATAAGTCGAGCTTGGGAGTTGATCACTAGAAAAGGAAAAATACTCGGATGTAGAAGTTGCAGCACAAAGGAACCTTATCAACAATGGGTAAAGAAAAGAGTCCAAGAAATCAAGCTGCCTTTCCACAGTACACCCTCAAATGATCAGGAAATGCCCGAACCTATTCTTGTTGCCAATGAAGAGATAGAAGAACTCAAAGCATCATTGCTCAAATCTGAAGAGGAGAAAAAAGAGCTACAAGCGAGGTTAGAAAAAGTCTCCCAAGAGAACGACAACTTAAGATAAGGTTTCATGAAGAGCACCTATCGTCTAGCTACAGAGGGTTTGAAAGTCTCAAAGAAGCTAATTCGTGAAGTACACTTCTGTTTAAGATACAAATCGAGAGCATTAGATGTTGATCAAGCAAGAAGAATGCAGCTATTAAGCACAATTATAAGAAGCATAATTCAGCAAATCGCAATAACAGAAATCAAAACATAAAAAGGGGTTTGAAGATTTACCTAACAACTGAACAAAATGGTTAGTTACTCATGACAGAGTCAAGAATAAGGATTAGAGAGACACAGAAGAAGGATTCATGAGATGATTCTCTCAAACTACTCCGATGCGTTACTAAAAGCCGAAATTTTAGCTTTCTATGAGTGCACAATTACAGATTGATTATCAGAAAAGATATATAACACGTGACCTCTGAGTGTTTTATGGTATACTGGGAGGAAGTTTCGGTGTTCGCTTGGATTGCGAACGAAGCGCGTTATAAGATTGGAAAGTTGGGCAATGCATTGGAAAAGCGATTGTTTGCGCATTTGGCGCGCTCCAGCGCTAATCAGGCTGTCACTATAATTGCAGACCTCATTCGAGAGAATTTGGTTTCAGTAATGCATCATGAAAGTGTAGCACTGGATCAAAGTCTTCAAGTTCAGTGGTTTGACTCCATATTGCACATCTACAACGCTGAATTGGAGGAAGACAGATTGTTTGTCCTCTTTGAAATTCAGATGTATGAACTACCTGCGCAATGTAACTTTTAAGTTTATACTTCAATGTATCAACTAAAAAGTACATAAAACATTTATTTCACTTAAGGAACCCATATTCAACAAAATATGATTAATAAATCGTTAACGACTTATGAGTTGAGGATAAAATTAAGAAAGATTAATAATTGCATTTTATGCCATTCAGAATCATTACATACTCATGATAATTTTATTTATTTTAAAAAAAAACACAGAAAAATCATAAAGCTGTTTCCCCGACACCCTTATCGACTCGTGCAAACTCGAAAGATCATGAGAACTTGAGCAAAATCAAGAGGTGATGAGAATGGATGTCAACCAATTGAAGGACAAGGTTGATCAAATCTTAGAAGCTATACAGGCTTTGTCAAGGAAGGGGAATACAGATGAGAATCCTCCGGCTGCAAATGAAGAACACCAAACCACTCCTTCTTACCCACCAGGCTTTACTCCGACTACCCAGCAACCTCATACAACAACTATGCAATATTCTATGTATGGTCTTCCACCCGGTTATACTTCACCTTTAGTCGTCAACCCCCAAAACCCAAACCAATCACAAATTCCATCTCCTTTTGGCTATATGCCACCCCAAAACACTCAACCCTCAAAAAATATTCCATTTATTGCACCCCAAGTACCCCATTTCGATACTAATGGAAATTGACATCAACCTCACATTGGGGATGATACACAATCAAAGGAAAAATTCCACGTCTTGGAAGAACGAATAAAAGCTATCGAGGGGTATAACGTTTATGGCCTTGAAGCCTTCGATATGTGTTTGGTTCCTGATGTGACTATTCCTCCCAAATTCAAGGTTCCTGACTTTGAAAAATACAAGGGCAACACATGTCCTAAAAATCATCTAACTATGTATTGCAGAAAAATGGCATCTCATGCTCATAACGATAAACTTCTCATTCACTTTTTCCAAGACAGTTTGAGTGGGGCATCGTTAAGTTGGTATATGCATCTTGAGCGAAATCAAATTCGTTCATGGAAGGACCTAGCTGATGCCTTTTTGAAGCAATACAGGTACAACGTTGACATGGCCCCTGATAGGATGCAATTGCAAAATTCAACTGAAAAAGGACAACGAAGCTTTCAAAGAATACGCACAACGGTGGAGGGAAATGGCCTCACAAGTAGAACCCCCATTATCTGAAAGAGAAATGGTTGGTATGTTTATGGATACTCTCCAGTCGCCTTTTTATGACAAGATGATTGGGAGTATGTCATCAAACTTTTCTGACCTTGTCATGATAGGAGAAAGGATAGAAAGTGGGATGAGGAGTGGCAAGATTGTATGTGCATCAACTAGCGTGAAACGACCCCAAACGACATTCACAAAGAAGAAAGAAGGAGACGCTAACGCTGTAATGGTAAACCCCAGAGTCTCTTATTTTCCACCCATCAATTCTTATCGACCCCCAAATTTCCAGTCCCCGATACCACAAACTCCTTACATCCCTTATCCATATGTGGCCGCAACCACACAAGCTTCATACTCTCAATATCACCCTTCAAGACCACCTTTTTATCAACCACCACCTACCGCATTTTCCCCACAAAATCAATACCCAATCTCAAATCACTACAGACCACCTGTCAATCGAGAAAAAAGGATAACTCGTTTTGATCCAATTCCCGTCACGTATAGCCAATTGTTGCCCCATTTACTTCAAAATTCAATGGTAGTCTTAAGACCAATGAAACCTCTTGAACCACCATTTCCAAAATGGTATAATCCAAATGCCAAATGTCAATATCATGCAGGAGCCGTTGGACATTCCATTGAAGATTGTCAAGCCCTAAAATCTAAAGTGCAAGAATTGATTAATGCAAAATGGTTTACCTTCAAGGAGGACAATCCCAACATAAGGAGCAATCCTTTGCCAAGCCACGGGAATGCTTATGGGAATGTCATTGAAGATGGGATAGACCAATATGCAATAGATGATCATGTGTTCACCATGGGGTCGTGTGTGGAAAATAATATGTCTTTCCCAAAACCATTGGAAATTCTTTACAAAAAAGAGAATCTTAAGTCAACTCCTAGCAAGCCAAATGCAATAATTGTCCAAACACCAATCCCTTTTCCTTATGGAAATACCAAGGCAGTACCATGGAAATACGAAGTCACATCCCACTTGGCAGATCATCAACCAAGTGATGGTTGTGAACCTAAAGGAACTGAGGTCACTAACATCTCAGGGATTGGTGGAATGACTCGGAGTGGTCGAGTATACACTCCTGAGCAACTTAGGAAAAAGGAGGTTAATGGAGAAAAGGGAAAAGAAGATATGTATCATACCATAAAAGGACAAGAGATCAGTAAAAAGACGGTGTCTGAAGAAGAAGCTAATGAATTTTTGAAGTTTGTCAAGCAAAGTGAATATAAGGTGGTGGATCAGCTAAATCAGACCCCTTCCAAGATATCAGTTCTCTCCTTGTTATTGAATTCTGAAGCACATAGAAGGGCACTGATGAAAGTTTTAAACGAAGCCCATGTTACTCACGATATCACTGTCGATCAGTTTGATGGAGTTGTCGGTAACATCACTGCTAGTAGTTGCCTGAGTTTTAGTGATAATGAATTACCAGCTGAAGGGACAGAGCATAATAAAGCACTACACATCTCTGTGAGGTGTCACAACCATATTCTTGCACGAGTGCTGATAGATAATGGTTCATCATTAAATGTCATGCCTAAATCAACACTGTCAAAACTATTTGTTGAGGGAGCCTGTTTGAAGCCTAGTGCTTTGGTGGTGAAAGCATTTGATGGATCTAGAAGACAAGTGATTGGTGAGATTGACCTGCCAATTCAAATCGGACCCCACATCTTTGGGATAACCTTCCAAGTAATGGATATTAAACCGGCGTATAGCTGTCTTTTAGGGAGACCATGGATTCATGCTGCTGGAGCAGTGACATCCACCCTCCATCAAAAGCTAAAGTTTACAGTGAACAATAAGCTGGTAATAATATATGGGGAAGAAGATATGATAGTAAGTCATTTATCTTCTACAGGCTACATTGAAGACACGGAGGAAGCCATAGAAACTTCCTTTCAAGCATTAGAAATTGCCAATGCCGTCTTCAGGGGTGAAGAATATCGTTTAAAAGAACCAAAACTATCTACCACGTCATTGAAGTTTACCAAATCTATGTTGGAAGGAGGAGCTGTTTTGGGAAAGTTGATAGAAATACCAGAAAAGAACAATAGGTACGGGTTGGGATATGTACCTACTCAAGCTGATAAAGAGAAGGTTGCAAAGGGTAAAAGAGAAAACTGGACACCGAATTCACAGAAGATTCCTATTTGTGACATTCGCCAAACTTTTCAAAGCGCCGGAATAATATATGCTCATCAAGTGGCTGTTACAGAAGAGGATCATGTTGATGATGACACCCTCAAGCTAGTGTACCCTTGTCCTCCAAACACCAGTCTCAACAATTGGAAGATCCTCGAGTTTCCCGTGTTTGTTAATTCATGTTCAAAGTAATTATGTATTTTTTTTAACTCCTTTTGCTCTGCCCAAGGCTATAAAGATAACTAATTAGGGCATATGTATTTCAATTCCGTACTTATTATCAATAAATGCATTTTTGAATTCTCCAACTGTTTTTGTTTTTTTCTCTTTTCTCTTTCTTTTGGCAATCCTTGTTCATATATATATTTTTTCTTAATTTAAACAATGCAGAGTCGAAAATGAATATGTTGAAAATAGCAGCGCTAGAACCATTTCTTGTAATTTTGAACGTCTGATTAATCATGCCGATGAGGATTGTGAAGACGATTGTTAGCTTCCCCCAGAACTAGAAAGCTTAATTGAACAGGAAGCTAAGATAATCCAACCCTATCAAGAACCTGTTGAGGTGATCAATTTAGGGACTGAGCATGATAAAAAAGAAGTTAAAGTTGGTATGTCTATGAAAGAAAGTGAGCGAGAAAAGTTGGTTAAACTTTTAATTGATTATGTGGATGTCTTTGCATGGTCATATCAGGATATGCCCGGGTTAGATACTAACATAGTTGAACACAAGCTACCACTAAAGCCTGAATACACTCCAATTAAACAGAAGTTGAGAAGGATGAGACCTGATATGTCGCTTAAAATTAGAGAAGAGGTCAAGAAGCAATTTGATGCTGGTTTCTTAGCAGTAGCAAAATATCCTCAATGGGTGGCTAATATTGTACCAGTTCCAAAGAAAGATGGAAAGGTTCGAATGTGCGTTGATTATCGGGATTTAAATAAAGCTAGTCCTAAAGATGATTTTCCTCTACCTCATATTGATGTCCTAGTGGATAGCACTGCTCAATACTCTCTTTTCTCCTTCATGGATGGTTTCTCAGGGTACAATCAAATCAAGATGGCTCCCGAAGATATGGAGAAAACTACATTCATCACACAATGGGGGACTTTCTGCTATAAAGTGATGCCATTTGGATTGAAGAATGCCGGGGCAACCTATCAAAGAGCAATGGTAACCTTGTTTCATGATATGATGCATAAAGAAATAGAGGTTTACGTGGATGATATGATCGCAAAATCTCGAACTGAAGAAGACCATGTTGTTAACCTTCAAAAGTTATTTGAGCGACTAAGGAAGTTCAAACTTCGTTTAAACCCTGCTAAATGCACATTTGGTGTAAGATCAGGCAAATTACTTGGGTTTATCGTTAGTCAAAAAGGGATAGAGGTGGACCCAGATAAAGTAAGAGCAATACAAGAAATGTCGGCTCCACGCACGAAAAAAGAAGTTCGTGGCTTTTTGGGTAGATTGAATTACATTGCAAGGTCTATATCGCATCTCACCGCTACGTGCGAGCCGATTTTCAAATTGTTGCGCAAAGACCAAAAGGTTGAATGGAATGAGAATTGTCAAAAAGCTTTCGAAAAGATTAAGCAGTACTTATCAAAACCTCCCATCCTAGTGCCTCCTGTTCCTGAGAAACCACTTATTATGTACTTAACAGTACTTGACGAGTCAATGGGCTGCGTACTGGGGCAGCATGATGAATCTGGTAGGAAAGAACATGCTATTTATTATTTGAGCAAAAATTTCACCAGTTGTGAAACAAGATATTCACTGCTTGAACGAACATGTTGCGCATTGGCATGGGCTGCTCGTCGGTTGAGGCAATACATGTTATGTCATACAACTTGGTTGGTGTCTAAAATGGACCCAATTAAGTACATCTTTGAGAAACCTGCTCTTACTGGAAGGATCGCCCGTTGGCAGATGTTGTTATCAGAATACGATTTGGTATATGTTACACAAAAATCTATCAAAGGAAGCGCATTAGCAGAATACTTAGCCCAACAACCGGTAGAAGATTATCAATCAATGCAGTGTGAATTCCCCGATGAAGACATAATGAATTTAGTTGAAGAGATTGAATCATCTGATAAAGAAAAGTGGAGGTTGGTGTTTGATGGTGCTTCTAATGCGTTAGGGCATGGAATTGGAGCCATTTTGATTTCTCCAGAGAACCAGTTCACTCCATTCACGGCTAGGTTGTGTTTTGATTGTACAAACAATATTGCTGAATATGAAGCATGTGTTATGGGCATTAAAGCAGCTATTGAATCAAATGTAAAATTTCTTGAGGTATATGGAGACTCATTGTTGGTCATCCATTAGACGAAAGGAGAGTGGGAAACGCGAGATTCTAAATTGATTCCGTATCACTCCCATATCAAAGAATTGACATAACACTTTGAAAAGATTACTTTTCACCATATCCCTCGAGAAGAAAACCAGTTAGCTGACGCCTTGGCCACTTTGTCATCAATGTTCAAAATAACCACTAATCAAGACGTGCCGGTCATAAAAATTCAACAAAGAGAAAAACCTGCATATTGCTTATCAATAGAAGAAGAGTCTGATGGCAAACCGTGGTTTTATGACATCAAATCATATGTTAAGAATAAGGAATATCCATTGGGTATTTCAGAAAACGACAAAAGGGTTTTAAGGAGATTGTCAATGAATTTCTTCTTAAATGGCGATGTGCTTTATAAGAGAAATCATGATATGGTTCTCCTCAGATGTGTGGATAAAGCAGAAGCAGAGAAAATTATCCAAGAGGTTCACGAAGGTTCTTTCGGAACTCATGCAAATGGGCACACAATGGCAAGAAAAATCTTAAGGGCTGGCTATTATTGGTTGACCATGGAATCCGACTGCTTTAGTCACGTAAAGAAATGTCATAAATGTCAAATCTATGCTGATAAAATACATGTACCACCCACATCTTTGAATGTTTTAACATCACCTTGGCCATTTTCAATGTGGGGAATGGATGTGATTGGACTCATCGAGCCTAAAGCTTCAAATGGACACCGGTTTATCCTAGTAGCTATTGATTATTTCACAAAATGGGTTGAAGCCGCTTCTTATGCCAATGTGACGAGAAATGTGGTTGTCAGATTCATCAAAAGAGAATTGATTTGTCGATATGGATTGCCAAATAAGATAATCACTGATAACGCGACTAATTTGAATAACAAAATGATGAAAGAGTTGTGTGATAATTTCAAAATTCAGCACCATAATTCTTCTCCATATCGTCCGAAAATGAATGGGGCTGTAGAAGCAGCAAATAAGAATATCAAGAAGATCATACAAAAGATGGTGGAAACATATAAGGATTGGCATGAAATGCTTCCCTTTGCATTACATGGCTATAGAACCTCTGTTCGTACCTCAACAGGGGCAACTCCTTTCTCATTGGTGTATGGAATGGAAGCGGTACTTCCCATCGAAGTTGAAATTCCCTCGATCAAAGTCCTGATGGAAACAAAACTAGAAGAGGCGGAGTGGGTTCAATCACGATATGACCAATTGAATCTCATAGAAGAAAAAAGAATGATAGCTTTGTGTCATGGTCAACTATATCAGAAAAGACTCAAAAAAGCTTACGAGAAAAAAGTCCGTCCTCGAGAGTTTCGAGAAGGAGAATTAGTGTTGAAGAAAATATTGCCCATAAAAAAGGATTCTCGGGGAAAGTGGACTCCGAACTACGAAGGACCATATGTTGTGAAAAAAGCTTTCTATGAGGGAGCTATGATACTCGCAGAAATGGATGGAGATGAGCTTCCACTTCCAATAAACTCAGATGCAGTCAAGAAATATTATGCTTAAAAAAATATATATAAAAATGGGGCTCGCTAGGTTGAAAACCTGAAAAGGCAACCTAGGCAAAAATTAGAGCATCCCGATGGATTGGAAACTTGGAAGAGCGGTCCATGCAAAAGTTAGGGATAACAAAAGAATCAAGCACTTCAAGTTGGGGCAGTTATTATTCGTAGAAGTTCTAAATTACAAGAATGACTAGCGTTTGTTGTCTCTCCAACTAAAGCTAAACACACTCACCACATTGTAACCCCTGTCTCATTTGTTTTATTGCAATGAATGTACATTTTCCAGTATCATTGTTCGATGTTGTGTCTTACACTCTTTCTAAACAAATTTAGTCTCATTGTTGTTTGTTCTAGCGTTTTTAAAAAATGTTATTTTATGATAATAAATATGAGAATTTGAAATATATGAAAATATAAAAAAAAATATCTTAAATATTTTGACGCTTGAAAATATATACACGGGAACGTGAGATATTGG
>PGWS01022034.1:0-10292 GCA_002896235.1 Cicer reticulatum
TTATAATATTCTTTTAGGCTAGTAGATTATTTTTATTTTATTTTTATGTTATTCATTTATCTATTTATTTTATATATGTATATATGTTTTGTTAGTATTATGGATTTATTGAATTATGTTTATTCAACACCTACACTTTTTTAAGACACACACTATGAGTGGAACTATATAACGAAAAAGCCGACGGGTTTGAACAAAACTATAAAGTTGTTAGTTTCGATGATTGCGTAGTGGTAGCCTTCTGGATGTACCATCCTGTTTGGTTAGCATGAAAAATCTCACCTAGAGTTTGATCCTATTGATGGTTTATTGCCCGTCATTTCAAATAGTTACCTATTGTGTTGACAATATTCTAAATAAGGAATTATTGGCTCTAGGAACGTGTTTAGAACCATAGAGCCTCCCTTGTGAGAGTTTCACTACATAAGCCAATAGATCCTTTCATTGTAAGAATATCTATAAAAAAACATAAAATGTATCTCATATATTCAAGAGTTATGTATATATTAGTTTCATCATATCTCATGACATTTTTTTTTTCTCTCTTTCTAAGGAAAATAACATAATTAGCATTTATGCATAATTTTCAGGATTTAGGAATTCATACAAATCTTTAGTCACGTGCTTATTTAAGTAGACAATGGATCGGAAAAAAAGAAGAAACTTTACTTTTAAAGTTCAAGCAACCTGATTTGAAGAGTTTAAAAGAATCAGCAGTCAGATGAAAACTATACAACGTGAGAGTTTCGTCACAAATATGGGAAAAATTTAAATCTCTTAGCAGTGAATGTGCAAACAGGTGGCCCTCACGCATTGGCTCAGTATACGATCCTCTCTTAAGATGTTTCACCTTCCAAGACTTTCAGTTGGCCCCGACATTAGAGGAATGAAAGAGAATATTGGGTTACTCCTTAGAGAAGGAAATCCTTATCGATATATTGGCAACCACGAAGTTGGACACAATTGCTGAAGTGTTGAAGATCGAATAAGAGAGTTGGCAATGTACAACAAAGAGGAAACACCAGGGGTCTAATTCATGGTTTTTCATAGAAGAAATATGATAGAGCAAAAAGTGCCAAGATTAGCTGATAAAAAAGAATGGAGTAACTTTATAGATGTTTTGGCCCCTCATTATCTACGGTATTGTATATTCCAAACCTTGATAACTTTGAAGATGTGTTGCTGCATATTAATGTATTCTTAGCTTTTAAACATAAACAAAACCAGTTTCTGCGGTTCTTGCTGATGTACTACTCTCTATGCTAATGCGACACGAGATCGATAATAGAAGAATAGATTGCATGGAACAATTTTATGTTGTGTTCAGTGCTGTATACTTGGTTTGTGTCTCACATGTCAAGAAAAGGGTATCATGTTGGGGAGTCAAGAGCAACTCAGCGAAATGGGCTCAGAGTATAGCCTAGCCTACTGGAGATAAAATTTCATGGTACTATAGAGAACAAGGGGTGGAAGAGGTATATGCCGATGCGGAGATTTTCCAATGTACCTCTCATGGGAACGAAGGATGTATTAATTACAATCCAATGATAGCTCTGAGACAACTCGGCTACCCATGTTGGATAAACCAGATGATAAGTCATTGGAGCTTTTGTTTTGCACACAATACGGGTATAGTAGGACCCACCAATGTTGAGAAGGATAAGTCGAGCTTTGGGAGTTGATCATTAGAAAAGGAAAAATACTCGGATGTAGAAGTTGCAGCACAAAAGAACCATATCAACAATGGGTAAAGAAAAGAGTCCAAGAAATTAAGCTGCCTTTCCACAGTACACCCTCAAATGATCAGGAAATGCCCGAACCTATTCTTGTTGCCAATGAAAAGATAGAAGAACTCAAAGCATCATTGCTAAAATTTGAAGAAGAGAAAAAAGAGCTACAAGCGAGGTTAGAAAAAGTCTCCCAAGAGAACGACAACTTAAGATCAGAAAACACTTGTAAGAGTCAGTTTATCGAGAGAAGCAACAAGAGGTTGAAAGTTGAAAAAGGAAATAAAATTGACATACAAGATTGTTAAGAGGCGCAAATGAAGAGTTAGATGTGCGAAGGCAAGAAAGGAATGCAGCTATTGAAGAAGCCTATATGTGGAAGCAATTGTGGACAAATCAGCAAGCTCTGAGAAGAAAATAAAAAAGGAGTTTGAAGATTTAACGAAACAACTGAAAGAAATGGTAGATAAATATGAGAGTCAAGTAAGGAATGAGAGGCAACAGAAGGAAGAAATCAAAGAATTTACTCTCAAAAACACCAAGATGCATTAAAAGCAGAAATGGAAGCTTCTAGTCAGTTGAAGAATTACATTGATTATCAAGAAAAGATCTATAATGATTTGAAGGATGAAACCATATACTGGGAGGAGCGTTTCATGGTGTTGCTTGGGCAATTGAAGAACCAAGAGATTTATAAAGAATTGGAAGATAAAGGCAAGCATTGGAAAGATTGCTTGCGAAATTGGCAATGCTAGCAAATCAGGCAATCATAAAAATTCCCAAAACATTTAAGAGAGATTGATGCAGTAATGCATCCACTCAACACTCCAATCAAAGTCTACAAGTTCGTCGAATATTGCAAATATTTAGTAGAAGAATTGGAGGAGAAGATTGGTTGTCCTCTTGAAAAAGATGATTGAAATACAATAGTCGATGTAGCTTTTTAATTTAAATGTAATATACTTTTTTCTCATTAATGAAGGATTTGCTATTTTGTTTATCGATTCCCATATTCTTCTTTCATTAATAATTCGTGCAAGACTTATGATTCCCCCAACATCCAAAAAAATAAAAAATAATTGCATTTTCATTCCATTCATGTTTAATGCATACTCATAATATTTTTTTTTTATTTAAAAAAAAACACAGAAAAAATCAATAAAGCTGTTTCCCCGACACTCTTATCGGACTCGTGCAAACTCGAAGATCATGGAAGAACTTGAGCAAAATCAAGAGGTGATGAGCAAGGAAGGGGAATACTGATGAGAATCCTCCGGCTGCAAGCTTTGTCAAGGAAGGGGAATCCTGATGAGAATCCTCCGGCTGCAATGAAGAACACCAAACCACTCCTTCTCACCCACCGGGCCTACCCCGACTACCCAGCAACCTCATACAACAACTATGCAATTTCCTATGTATGGTCTTCCACCCGGTTATACTCCACCTTTAGTCGTCAAATCCCCAAAACCCAAACCAATCACAAATTCCATCTCCATCTGGGCTATCATGCCACCCCAAAACACCAACCCTCAGAAATAATCCATATATTCCACCCCAAGTACCCCGTTTCGATACTAATGGAAATTGGCATCAACACTCATATTGGGGATGATACACAATCAGATGAAAAATTCCATGTCTTGGAAGAGCGAAAAGCTATTGAGGGGTATAATGTTTATGGCCTTGAAGCTTTCGATATGTTTTGGTCTCCTGATGTGACTATATTCCTCCCAAATTCAAGGTTCCTGACTTTGAAAAAATACAAGCAACACATTCCTAAAAATCATCTAACTATGTATTGCAGAAAAATGGCATCTCATGCTCATAAACGATAAACTTCTCATTCACTTTTTCCAAGACAGTTTGAGTGGGGCATCGTTAAGTTGGTATATGCATCTTGAGTGAAATCAAATTCGTTCATGGAAGGACCTAGCTGATGCATTTTTAAAGCAATACAGGTACAACGTTGACATGGCCCCTGATAGGATGCAATTGCAAAATTCACTGAAAAAGGACAACGAAGCTTTCAAAGAATACGCACAACGGTGGAGGGAAGTGGCCTCACAAGTAGAACCCCCATTATCTGAAAGAGAAATGGTTGGTATGTTTATGGATACTCTCCAGTCGCCTTTTTATGACAAGATGATTGGGAGTATGTCATCAAACTTTTCTGACCTTGTCATGATAGGAGAAAGGATAGAAAGTGGGATGAGGAGTGGCAAGATTGTATGTGCGGCAACTAGCGTAAAACGACCCAGACGACATTCACAAAAAGAAAGAAGGAAGACGCTAACGTTGTAATGGTAAACCCAGAGTCTCTTATTTTCCGCCCATCAATTCTTATCGACCCCCAAAAATTCCAGAGCCCCGATAACCACAAACTCCTTACATCCCTTATCCATATCGTGGCCGCGGAACCACACAAGCTTCATACTCGCGCAATATCACCCTTCAAGACCACCTTTTTATCAACCACCACCTACCGCATTTTTCCCCACAAAATCAATACCCAATCTCAAATCACTACAGACCACCTGTCAATCGAGAAAAAAAGGATAACTCGTTTTGATCCATTCCCGTCACGTATAGCCAATTGTTGCCCCATTTACTTCAAAGTTCAATGGTAGTCATAAGACCAATGAAACCTCTTGAACCACCATTTCCAAATGGTATAATCCAAATGCCTCAAATGTGAATACCATGCAGGAGCCGTTGGGCATTCCATTGAAGATTGTCAGCCCTAAAATCTAAAGTGCAAAGAATTGATTAATGCAAAATGGCTTACCTTCAAGGAGGACAATCCAACATAGGGAGCAATCCTTTGCCAGGTCACGGGAACGCCTCTGTGAATTTCATTGAAGATGGGATAGACCAATATGCAGTAGATGGTCATGTGTTCACCATGGGGGTCGTGTGTGGAAAATAATATATCTTTCCCAAAACCATTGGAAATTCTTTACAAAAAAGAGAATCTTAAGTCAACTCATAGCAAGCCAAATGCAATAATTGTCCAAACACCAATCCCGTTTCCTTATGGAAATACCAAGGCAGTACCGTGGAAATACGAAGTCACATCCCACTTGGCAGATCATCAACCAAGTGATGGTTGTGAACCTAAAGGAACTGAGGTCACTAACATCTCAGGGATTGGTGGAATGACTCGGAGTGGTCGAGTATACACTCCTGAGCAACTTAGGAAAAAGGAGGTTAATGGAGAAAAGGGAAAAAAAGATATGTATCATACCATAAAAGGACAAGAGATCAGTAAAAAGACGGTGTCTGAAGAAGAAGCTAGTGAATTTTTGAAGTTTGTCAAGCAAAGTGAATATAAGGTGGTGGATCAGCTAAATCAGACCCCTTCCAAGATATCAGTTCTCTCCTTGTTATTGAAATTCTGAAGCACATAGAAGGGCACTGATGAAAGTTTTAAACGAAGCCCATGTTACTCACGATATCACTGTCGATCAGTTTGATGGAGTTGTCGGTAACATCACTGCTAGTAGTTGCCTGAGTTTTAGTGATAATGAATTACCAGCTGAAGGGACAAAGCATAATAAAGCACTGCACATCTCTATGAGGTGTCACGATCACATTCTTGCACGAGTGCTAGTAGATAATGGTTCATCATTAAATGTCATGCCTAAATCGACGCTATCAAAACTATTTGTTGAGGGAGCCTGTTTGAAGACTAGTGCTTTGGTGGTGAAAGCGTTTGATGGATCTAGAAGACAAGTGGTTGGTGAGATTGACCTGCCAATTCAAATCGGACCCCACATCTTTGGGATAACGTTCCAAGTAATGGATATTAAACCGGCGTACAGTTGTCTTTTAGGGAGACCATGGATTCATGTTGCTGGAGCAGTGACATCCACCCTCCATCAAAAGCTAAAGTTTATAGTGAACAATAAGCTGGTAATAATATCTGGGGAAGAAGATATGATAGTAAGTCATTTATCTTCTACAAGCTACATTGAAAACACAGAGGAAGCCATAGAGACTTCGTTTCAAGCATTAAAATTGTCAATGTCGTCTTCAGGGGGTGAAGAATATTGTTTAAAAGAACCAAAACTATCTACCACATCATTGAAGTTTACCAAATCTATGTTGGAAAGAGGAGCTGTTTTGGGAAAGTTGATAGAAAATACCAGAAAAGAACAATAGGTACGGGTTGGGATATGTACCTACTCAAGCTAATAAAGAGAAGGTTGCAAAGGGTAAAAGAGAAAACTGGACACGAATTCACAGAAGATTCCTATTTGTGACATTCGCCAAACTTTTCAAAAGCGCCAAAAATAATATATGCTCATCAAGTGGCTGTTACAGAAGAAGGATCATGTTGATGATGACACCTCAAGCTGGTGTATACCCTTGTCCTCCAAACACCAGTCTCAACAATTGGAAGATCCTCGAGTTTCCCGTGTTGTTAATTCATGTCAAAGTAATTATGTAATTTTTTTAACTCCTTTTGCTCTGCCCAAGGCTATAAGGATTACTAATTAGGGCATATGTATTTCAATTCCGTACTTATATCATAAATGCATTTTTGAATTCTCTCCAACTGTTTTTGTTTTTTTCTCTTTTCTCTTTCTTTTGGCAAATCCTTATTCATATATATATTTTTCTTAATTTAAACAAATGCAGAGTCGAAAATGAATATGTTGAAAATAGCAGCGCTAGAACCATTTCTGTAATTTTGAACGTCTGATTAATCATGCCGATGAGGATTATGAAGACGATGTGAGCTTCCCAGAACTAGAAAGCTTAATTGAACAGGAAGCTAAGATAATCCAACCCTATCAGAACCTGTTGAGGTGATCAATTTAGGAACTGAGCATAAAAAAAAGAAGTTAAAGTTGGTATGTCTATGAAAGAAAGTGAACGAGAAAAGTTGGTTTAACTTTTAATTGATTATGTGGATGTCTTTGCATGGTCATATCAGGATATGCCCGGGTTAGAATACTAACATAGTTGAACACAAGCTACCAATGAAAAGCCTGAATACACTCCAATTAAACAGAAGTTTGAGAAGGTGAGACTGATATGTCGCTAAATTAGAGAGGTAAGAAGCAATTTGATGCTGGTTCTTAGCAGTAGCAAATATCCTCAATGGGTGCTCATATTTGTACCAGTTCCAAAGAAAGATGGAAAGGTCGAATGTGCGTTGATTATCGGGATTTAAATAAAGCTAGTTCATAAAAGATTTTCCTCTACATCATATTGATGTCCTAGTGGATAGCACTGCTCAATACTCTCTTTTCTTCTTCATGGATGGTTTCTCAGGGTACAATCAATCAAGATGGCTCCCGAAGATATGGAGAAAACTACATTCATCACACAATGGGGGACTTTCTGCTATAAAGTGATGCCATTTGGATTGAAGAATGCCGGGCAACATATCAAAGAGCAATGGTAACCTTGTTTCATGACATGATGCATAAAGAAATAGAGTTTACGTGGATGATATGATCGCAAAATCTCCATGAACCGAGAAGACCATGTTGTTAACCTTCAAAAGCTATTTGAGCGACTAAGGAAGGTTCAGACTCCGTTTTAAACCCTGCTAAATGCAACATTTGGGGTAAAGGTCAGGAAAATTACTTGGGTTTTTCGTTAGTCAAAAAAGGGGATGAGG
The DNA here is from genome assembly GCA_002896235.1 of Cicer reticulatum. Classification (NCBI taxonomy): domain Eukaryota; kingdom Viridiplantae; phylum Streptophyta; class Magnoliopsida; order Fabales; family Fabaceae; genus Cicer; species Cicer reticulatum. The sequence continues at coordinate 7,360 of PGWS01022034.1, forward strand.
TGGACCCAGATAAAGTAAGAGCAATACAAAAAGTGCCGGCTCCACCACGCACGAAAAAAGAAGTTCGTGGCTTTTTTGGGTAGATCTGAATTACATTGCAAGGTTTATATCGCATCTCACTGCTACATGCGAGCCGATTTTTCAATTGTTGCGCAATAGACCAAAAGGTTGAATGGAATGAGAATTGTTCAAAAAGCTTTCAAAAAGATAAGTCAGTACTTATCAAAACCTCCCATCCTATGCCTCCTGTTCCTGAGAGAAACCACGTTATTATGTACACGTACTTGACGAGTCATGGGCTGCGTACTGGGGCAGCAATGAGAAAATCTGGTAGGAAAGAACAGCTTATTTATTATTTGAGCAAAAAGCTCACAGTTGTGAAACAAATATTCACGCTGCTTGAACGACACATGTTGCGCATTGGATGGGCTGCTCGCCCGTAAGGCAATATATGTATGTCATACAACTTGGTTGGTGTCCTAAAATGGACCCAATTAAATACATCTTTAAGAAACCTGCTTCTTACTGGAAGATCGCCCGTTGGCCAGATGTTGTTATCAGAATACGATTTGGTATATGTTACACCAAAATCTATAAAGGAGAAGCGCATTAGCAGAATACTTATCCCAACAACCGGTAGAAGATTATCAATCAATGCAGTGTGAATTCCCAACGAAGACATAATGACTTTAGTTGAAGAGATTGAATCATCTGATAAAGAAAAATGGAGGTTGGTGTTTGTTGGTGCCTCTAATGCGTTAGGGCATGGAATTGGAGCCATTTTGATTTCTCCCAGAGAACCAGTTCACTCCATTTACGGCTAGATTGTGTTTGATTGTACAAACAATATTGCAGAATATGAAGCATGTGTTATGGGAATTAAAAGCAGCTATTGAATCAATGTAAAATTTCTTGAGGTATATGAGACTCATTGTTTGTCATCCATCAGACGAAAGGAGAGTGGGAAACACGAGATTCTAAATTGATTCCGTATCACACCCATATCAAAGAATTGACAGAACACTTTGAGAAGATTACTTTCAACCATATCCCTCGAGAAGAAAACCAGTTAGGTGACGCATTGGCCACTTTGTCGTCAATGTTCAAAATAACCACTAATCAAGACGTGCCGGTCATAAAGATTCAACATAAAGAGATAAACTGCATATTGCTTATCAATAGAAGAAGAGTCTGATGGCAAACCCGTGGTTTATGACATCAAATCATATGTTAAGAATAAGGAATATCCATTGGGTATTTCAGAAAACGACAAAAGGGGTTTTAAGGAGATTGTCAATGGAATCCTTCTTAAATGGCGATGTGCTTTATAAGAAGAAATCATGATATGGTTCTCCTCAGAGTGTGTAGATAAAGCAGAAGTAGAGAAAATTATCCAAGAGGTTCCGACGAGTTCTTTCGGAACTCTCATGCAAATGGGGCACACAATGGCAAGGAAAAAGTCTTAAGGGCTGCTACTATATGGTTGACCATGGGAATCCGACGCTTAGATCACAATAAAGAAATGTCATAAATGTCAAAACTATGCTGATAAAATACATATATCACCCCAATCTTTGAATGTTTTAACATCACCTTGCCCATGTTTCAATGTGGGGAATGGATGTTAGGGCCACATCGAAGCCTAAAGCTTCAAAATGGAACACCAGTTTATCCTAGTAGCTATTGATTATTTCACAAAATGGGTTGAAGCCGCTTCTTATGCCAATGTGACGAGAAGTGTGGTTGTCAGAATCATTCAAAAGAGAATTGATTTGTCGATATGGATTGCCAAATAAGATACATCACTGATAACGCGACTAATCTGAATAACAAAATGATGAAAGAGTTGTGTGATAATTTCAAAAATTCAGCACCATAATTCTACTCCATATCGTCCGAAAATGAATGGGGCTGTAGAAGAGCAAATAGAATATCAAGAAAGATCATACAGAAGATGGTGGGAAACATATAAGGATTGGCATGAAATGTTCCTTTGCATTACATGGCTATAGAACCTCTGTTCGTTACCTCAACAGGGCAACTTCCTTTCTCATTGGTGTATGGAATGGAAGCAGTACTTCCCATCGAAGTGGAATCCCTCGATCAAAGTCCTGATGGAAACAAAAACTAGAAGAGGCGGAGTGGGTTCAATCACGATATGACCAATTAAATCTCATAGAAGAAAAAAGAATGATAGCTTTGTCATGGTCGGCTATATATCAGAAAGACTCAAAAAAGCTTACGAGAAAAAAGTCCGTCCTCCGAGAGTTTCGAGAAGGAGAATTAAGTGTTGAAGAAAATATTGCCATAAAAAAGGATTCTCGGGGAAAGTGGACTCCGAACTACGAAGGACCATATGTTGTGAAAAAAGCTTTCTATGAGGAGCTATGATACTCGCAGAAATGGATGAGATGAGCTTCCACTTCCAATAAACTCAGATGCAGTCAAGAAATATTAGTGCTTAAAAAATATATATAAAAGGGGGCTCGCTAGGTTGAAACCTGAAAAGGCAACCTAGGCAAAAATTAGAGCATCCCGATGGATTGGAAACTTGGAAGAGCGGTCAGCAAAAAGTTAGGGATAACAAAAGAATCAAGCACTCAAGTTGGGGCAGTTATTATTCGTAGAAGTTCTAAATTACAAGAATGACAGCGTTTTGTTGTCTCTCCAACTAAAGCTAAACACACTCACCACATTGTAACCCCTGTCTATTTGTTTAATTGCAATGAATGTACATTTTCCAGTATCATTGTTCGATGTTGTGTCTGTACACTCTTCTAAACAAATTTAGTCTCATTGTTGTTTGTTCTAGCGTTTAAAAATGTTATTTTTATGATAATAAATATGAGAATTTGAAATATATGAAAATAAAGAAAAATATCTTAAATATTTTGACGCTTGAAAATTATATACACGGGAACGTGAGATATTGG
>PGWS01022038.1:0-18497 GCA_002896235.1 Cicer reticulatum
ACTTGATGTGTCTTCGACTACAACATAGTCATAGTACGAATACAACATTTTGAGACTTTTCTTCTACTGGCTTTGTATTCGATATAACGGGAATGATGATTGAATACATCTAGTATTTTGTCAAAAATATTAGTTTAAAGACTTTGTTAATGCTATTCTCACTTTTGAAAATACTTTATAATGCATATGTAAATATGACTTGTTGTCATGTAATTGAGTATTGGTTTGCATCATATACCTTTACATTTAACATTTAAATATTTGATTTGAAGCTTTATTAATAGATAATGTGACTTCTTTTGAGGTGGTTGTGTTGACCATAATGGTTGATCTTTGTCATCATCAAAAACTTGTTGTTTACATTCTCCCCTCCTCTTTGATTATTACAAAAATGTTGTTGTTGTGGAGAGATTTGTGGAAATTGAATCATTGATCCCCGTAATGTATGCGTACTCCCCGTTGTAATGTGATTAATTAAAAATCGTTTGAGGACCTACAAGATGTTTAAGGCAACAACAATACCAAATTTTCTCCCCTTTTGACATGATCAAAAAGAAGGAAAATATATAGAGACATACATATGCAAGAATATACACACGAGTAAAGGGAAAGTAGTAATACATTGTAAATAAAAAAAATGACATAACGAAGGATGAAGGCAAGTTCAATTAAATATATCAAAATAGTCAACACGTGTTTAATGAAAACAATTTCAACTTAGTACACTAAAGCATACCATACAAAGAAACTACAAAATTAAGACATGAAACAAACTACAAGGCAATAATATAAGGTAGTATTTCAATCGTATTTACAAATAGAATCCTAGTGTCGATCAAAATCCGTTGGAATGTGAAAATGATCAAGTTTTGTCAGATAAACTACGTAATGTCTTGAGATAACTCGTCATGGTTCGAGCAATAGTAGTTCAATGTTCTGGAAAGCGAGTGTTGACAAAAGTGGTCCGATTTTGGAATTGAGTTTGGAAGAAGGTTTGAAAAGAAATCAAGGCGAGCCATGAGCATTTGATTGGAGATATAAATCATCATCAGAGGTTGTATCCTCGCCATCTTCATCAGCCTGGGCAGCAGCATTTAAGGGTCCAGCAGTGTCTTCTTGAGCAGTATCAGATGGTTGATCATAATCCCCTTTATGCACAAACGATTCAAGTTGCTCATTCTATACTATCCGCATGCTAGGCAGGACGCCCCAGATCCATCATATTTTCTCTTGTGGGTGTATTCATGACTTCATCAGAGAAGTCCACTCCCAAAGTGTTCCAAAATCCAGGAAACTTCCTTCGCAGATGGTAATCCCAAATTATCTCTCGGGATCCAAACATGACAGATTTCACAAAGTATGCCCAATTCAGTTGACAAGCTTCATACATGAAATTCATAATTTGTAATTCAACTCTGAAATTTGGGAGTATTTTTCCAGCCTTTGGAACCAAGAACATATCTAAGGAAATAGTGCAAAAGGCGATTATCAACGGTAAGATTTCCCACTCCATACCGTTGCTGGGCATATTTGGAAACTGAGCCTGAGTCCGCTTTTGTTCCATTGTGCGTCTGTCAAAACCGACATAGGGCAACATATGCATCATACTTAGAGATATCAGCACCCATTCACACAAGTTGTTGGGACAAAACTTTTGACCTGTAAAAGAATGTTCAGAAATTTCGCCTATGGTTTTGTATATGAAACGAATGATTTTACCCTTAACTCGAGATACCAGCATTTTTTCCATCTTGGATGAGATTGCAATCAAAAACCCTAACTAAGTCAGGATAAACAAGACTTTTGTAACCTATAAACTCTTCAACATGTTGTGCTTTGAGCAACTCCAGGAAACTTAAAGGCAGAGAAAGAGTTTTAAAGTACCATATTTTAGAAACGATAAGGCGCTTGTCAGAGTATGAATGTGCGAAATGATCAATTTCTTCCGGTGTGTGTAGAAGCCGGGATAAATCCGTGATGTTGGGATTCCTTATTCGTTTTCTTGAGGGACCCACTACTGCTAGCTGGTTCTGGTCCTCTTTTGCGGGCATCCATGGTGAGAAGGAAGTTTTGGTGAAAAATGGGTTTGAGAGAAAAGGTGAGATATGTGAGAAATCTGATGATAAATGACAAGAAAGAAGTAAAGATTGATGTAGTTTGCAAGGTTGGGTGAGTGGGTAACTGAAAATGAAAGGAGGATGGACGAGATTTCGGGAGAAGAGAGGAAAGGCTACAGTGTGTATTCGAATACCAAGTGTAAATAACCCTAAAATATGAAACAACTTTTATATCTGGCAAAAACTCGAAGGTGTATTCGGCTACACCTAGTTGTATTCGAATACACATTGTTCTGGGAACGTGTATTCGACTACACATATAAGTTGTATTCGAATACAAGAATTTCTGGAAAAGTATGTATTCGAATACAAACATTTGTATTCGACTACATATGCGAATTTTTGCTTAAAAAACTAAATTTATGGAAATCTCAACATGTAATGCACAAATTCATATATCAAGAACCAATAATCATCAGGAATTTTATTTTTAACAACTTTAAGATGAAATTTTTGAAGAGAGATGACAGACTATGTGTATCATGCAATTTCAAAGATCGTTTTCATTTAAAATACCAAAGTTCTCTTCGGATCTTATAAAATGAGTCCTTAGGTAAAGGTTTGTAAAGATATCAGCCTATTGATTGTGTGTATCAACAAATGTTACCTTAACATTACCTTTCAGCACACGATCGCGTAGAAAGTGATGACGTATATGGATGTGTTTAGTCCGAGGGTGCATGATTGGATTCTTTGAGATGTTTATTGCACTTGTGTTGTCACATCTTAGGGGAATGCATCCGAGATCAACTCCATAGTCATGTAATTGTTGTTTGAGCCAGAGAATCTGAGCACAACAACTTTCTGCTGCTATGTATTCAGCTTCAGCAGTAGTAAGTGCAACACAAGCTTGCTTTTTGCAAGACCATGATACTAGTGGATTGCCTAAGATATGGCAAGTGCTCTTGTGCTTTTACGATTCGTTTGCATCGTGCCTAATCTGAATCAGAATATCCAACTAGGCTACATATGCTACCCTTGGGGTACCATAGGCCTACATTTGTCTTTCCTTTTAAATACTTCATAATTCTTTTAACGGCTACAAGATGCGATTCTTTCGAATCTGCCTGAAATCTTGCACACAAACAAACACTAAATATAATATCTGGCCGGCTGGCCGTTAGATATAATAAGGATCCAATCATACCTCGATATTTGGATATGTCGATTGAAATACCTGATGCATCTTTATCAACATAGGTTCCGGAGCCCATTGGAGTTGCACTTTCTTTGCAGTTTTCCATTTCGAATCTTTTGAGTAATTCTTTACAATATTTTTCCTGATTTATGAAGATGCCATGCTCAAGTTTCTTGATGTGAAGTCTAAGAAAATAGTTTAATTTTCTCATCATGGACATTTCAAATTCTCTTTGCATTATAGAAGAGAATTCTTCACATATGTCATTGTTGGTTGATCCAAATATTATATCATCAACATAGATTTGGACCAATAAGTGTGACCATTATCTCTTTTGACAAATAATGTTTTATCAACTTTCCCTTTTTCAAATCCTCGTGCACATATAAAGGTGCTTAATCTATCATACCAAGCTCTTGGAGCTTGTTTTAGACCATAAAGAGCCTTTTTTAATTTGTGAACATGTGAGGGATTTTTGGAATCTTCAAATCCAGGTGGCTGTTTGACATAGACTTCTTCATTTATGTATCCATTGAGAAAGGCACTCTTCACATCCATTTGATATAACTCAAAGTTCATGGAACAAGCATACGCAAGTAGTAAACGTATTGCTTCTAATCTTGCTACCAGAGCAAATGTTTCGTCAAAATCTATCCCTTCCTCTTGATTGTATCCTTGAGCGACCAATCTAGCTTTGTTGCGGACAACTATGCCATTCTCAACAAGTTTATTTTTAAACACCCATTTTGTACCAATGATGTGTTTATTTTCAGGATTAGGAACAAGTTCCCATACTTGGCTTCTTTCAAATTGATTGAGTTCTTCTTGCATGGCAAGTATCCATTGATCATCTTTAAGTGTTTCACCAATTTTGGGGTTCGATTTGAGAAACAAATGCCATGTTTAAGCAAGCACCTTGTAGTTTTAATCTTGTTGTGACTCCTTTATTGATATCACCTATGATGTTATCAGTTCGATGATATCTATGGGTTCTCCATTCTTTAGGAAGATCATCATTTTGCCTTTCAATGTTGACTTCACTTTCTTGACCTGGTTGATTAGTTTGATGTTCTTTGTTTATATCATCGCTTTCAAAAACATTATCATCGCAAGAAATAATATTTTCCTCTTTTATGGGGTTAGTTTCACCAAAAGTTACATGCATTGATTCTTCGACTAATAAAGTTCTTTTATTGAAAATTCTAAAATGCTTTACTAGAAATTATACCTTCCTTCATCAGCTTTTTCATCAAATTTTCCAAGGTTATCTTTACCGTTGTTTAACACAAAGCACTTACATCCAAAAATGTGGAAGTGAGAGATATTGGGTTTTCTTCCTTTGTAGAGTTCATACGGAGTTTTCTTAAGAATTTGGCCGAATGATTACTCGGTTGGAAACATAGCATGTTGTGTTTACAACATCTGCCCAAACATATTTTGGTAGGTTTGAGTCGCTTAGCATAGTTCTTGCGAGCTATATCAAGATCTGTTCTTTTCTATCAATAACCCCATTTTGTTTGTGGTGTCCTTGGTGCAGAAAAAATTGTGAAAATGCCATTTTTCTTCACAAAATTCTTCAAATGAAGTATTTTGAAATTCTCTTCCATGATCACTTCTAATTGATACAATTTGGTAGATTGTTCATTTTGGACTAGTTTGGTATAGTTTTTTAAATGCCTTAAAAGCTTCATTTTTATTTGCCAAAAATAAGGTCCAAGTGAACCTTGAGTAATCATCAACAATAACTAGTCCATACGAGTTTCCACCAAGACTTTTGGTTCTTGATGGACCAAACAAGTACATATGTATCAATTGTAGTGGTCTAGAGGTTGAAATGACATTTTTAGGTTTGAAAGAACTTTTTGTTTGCCTACCCTTTTGACATGCGTCACACAATTTTATCCTTTATAAATTTCATTTTTGGTAAGCCTACAACAAGATCATGCTTGACCAATTAGTTTAGATGATCCATGTGAATATAAGCAAATCTCTTATGCCATAGCCTAGCATCATTATTGTCGCTTACCAAAAGACATTTCATTTTTAAGGATAAATCGTCAAGATTAAGTATAAAGATGTTTTTGAAACATTTACCGATAAATTTGTATTTCATTTGTAGCTTCATTTTGGATGATACATTCATCTTTGTTGAAGGCTATCTTGTATCCTTTATCGCAAAGCTGACTAATGCTTATGAGATTTTGTTTTAGACTTCAACATATAGTACATCTTCAATCGAGGGGATGGGTTGTGCCAACTTTTCCAATGCCTAAAATTTTTCCTTTGTTGTTGTCTCCATAGACCACATATCCCTTTGATTCAAGAGTCAATGCTGAAAATTTTGTTATATATCACCTGTCATATGTTTAGAGCATCCACTATCTAAGTACCACATATTTGAGGTACTTTTTGTGCATACCTGCAATATTAAAAATCAATTTTATTAGGTACCCAATGTGCTTTGGGTCCTTGATGGTTAGTACCTTTCTCTATCCACACGTATGCCCTTTTGGAATACTAATGTTTCTAACATGACAAGTATTAGGGGTGTGACCCTCGAGACCACAATAAGAACAAGTAGGAGTAAATCTATTTTAAAAGCATGTGTATGAGATTGTCTATGAATAATTTTCCTCTTTATAAATGGTGATCCTTTTTCATAATTATAATCTTTTCTTGATTGGATTGATTACTGCTTTGACAAAAATGGTCTTATTCAAGTTTGGTTTATCAAATTTTGAGTATCCAAGACCACTTTTGTCATTTGAGTATCTTTGCATATTTAACACATTTTCCAAGCCTATTTGTCCTTTTTCGTATCGTTCAATTACTCTATTTAATTGAACAATCTTGAAGGAGAGGGAATCACATTTATTGCATGCAAAATTTTGTTTTAGTTTTTTCAGAATTCTTTTCCATAGTGTCAACTTTTTTCTTGAAGACTTGAGATTTGTCTCTTTGTGTTGACACTAGTTTTGAACAGATTTTTTCATTCAATAAGTAGTTCCTTGATGGTGTTTTGAGCCTCATTATATTCTAGAATCAATTCACTATTAGTTTTATGAAGATGAAGGGAGTCTATGTTACTAACCTCTTCTTCGTTACTCGATTGATGTGATGTCATCAATGCATCATTTGCGCATTCTTCACTTTCTGTTTCTGAAGATGAACTTACTTCGTTGTTTTCCCAAGCTATGTATGCCTTCTTGAAGTCTTTCTTTTTGGTGGCATTTTTCTTAATAAGGTTTGGACAATCTGCCTTGATATGTCCTTGTTTTCCGCATTCAAAGCAAGTGAAGTTTTGATTTGAAGTAGAACTATCTTTCTTCCTAAAACTTTTCCTTTTGAAAGTTTTGTCATTTTTAAGAAACTTACCAAATTTCTTAACAAGGAACGTAATATTTTCATCTGAATTTTCGTCTTTTATTTGTTCTCTTGATTCGGTCTTTAGAGCAATGTTTTTGGTCTTCTTTTCTTGACTTTCATTTTGTTCTAACCTTCCAAGTTCGATTTTGTGTTCTTGGAGTTTTCCAATAAGTGCAGAAAGAGACATCTTTGATATGCTTTTTCTTTTCAGAAATTACTGTTACTTTAGGTTGCCATGCCCTTGTTAATGATCTCAGAACTTTAAGGTTCAATTCATCATTAGTGAAGGTTTTCCAAGAGTTGTCAAGTGGTTGGTCAGATGAGAAAATCTTTTTTGTAAGTCCAAAATCGATTCTCTGGGCTGCATTCAGAACATTTCATACTCTTGAGATAATGTGTTGAGTTTGGAACGCTTTACCTCAATAGTTCCTTCATGTGTTATTTCAAGTGTATCCCAGATTTATTTAGCTGTTTTGCAATGAGATATGCAGAAAAATTCGTCCATTCCAAGTGCCGATTGTAACATGTTTTTGGCCTTTTTTATCAAACAATACGTTCCTTTTGTCATCATCTGTCCATGAGACTTTTATTTTTACTTCTTCTTTATTATTGATAACTGTTGTTGGAACATAGGGACCATTTTCTACCGCTTCCCATATATCATCTCCTGTGCCTCAAGATAGCTTGCATGCGTACTTCCAGAAATCATAGTGTTTCACCAACGAAACATTGGTGGTTTATTGCTACTACCACCATCTCTAAAAACTGGTTGTGCGGAAACCATTGATAAGTACAGAAGTACGTCTAAGAGGGGGATGAATTAGGTGTTAGTAAATTTTCTTGTTTTTCAGTGATATGGTAGTTGAATTTTCTGAGTTAATATATAACGTCTGCTAATAGTAAGGTGCAGTAAATAAATGAACACAATAGATTTATCTAGTTCCCCTTATAACCAATGGTACGTCAGTCTCTTGCACACAGCAGAGATTGATCCACTAATTGTCAGAAATGTACAACTCCCACCTGAGATTCTTGCTACAAACTTCTAACAACACTTCCTAGATAGCACACCACTATCTTAGATTAAGCTACTTTTAAGAAAGTATTACTTTCTTTTACAAGTGATACAATATTATTTGAATAAGAATAAGGAGAGGTATATTGGATAAACAATCCAATAACAATTCAAGAACTTGAGAAACCTTTCTGAATGATATGAAAATGAAATGCAAGTACTTTGTAAAAAATCAGAATTTTGTTCAAAGTTTTTCAAGGTCTTGATTCAAGGATTGTGGTGTTGTTTTAATCTGAAGTTATGGGGTATTTATATTCCATAATACACATCTCTTTTGATTCATTCCATTGATCCAAGAGGTTTTGATAAAGAATAACAATGATCTGGAGCCATTCCAGATCTGAAGTTGTATTGTTTCCAGTTTGTATGAATACAGGATATTGTGCATTTGAATACACCTCTTGTAACGTGTTCAAAATATTCAAAAATTACACCTTGTATTCGAATACATGTGTGTGGTAGTCGAATACATATTAGTGAAAATTTGCCACTGACTTACTTTGTAATTCGACTACATAAGGTTGTAGTCGAATAAGATATATAGGATTTTGGTCACTAACTTGAATGTGTATTCGACTACACGATAGTCGTAGTCGATACAACTTTGAGACTTTTGCTTCATTACTTGCTTTGTATTCGAATACAGGATGTTGTATTCAAAACACTTATGTATTTTGTCAAAATATTAGTTTTAAGACTTTGTTAATGCTATTTTGACTTTTGAAAATACTTTTTATGATTTCGCGATCATTCACCTTAAGTTATTGGTTTGCCATATATACTTTACATCTTTAACATTTTAATATTTGGATTTGAAGCTTTATCAATGGAAGATATTTGAACTACATTATTGTATGAGGTGTTGCTTTGACGCATAATGGTTGATCTTTGTCATCATCAAACTTGGTAGTTTACACTTATATGAATGATTTAAAGAATTAAAAAAATGTCACATCTAATTATTTTATATAAATATATATAATAAAAAATATTTTTTATATTTAGGAATTGTTTAAATTCAATATATATTTTATTAATAAAGGAATGGTTAGGATAAAAAAAAGTGTTGGACCTACAAAGTAAAAAAAAAAACCCTAATTACATCTGAGGTCCCTTAACTTAATTTCAACATAACAGAATTTTAGTCCTTTATCTTTTTTTTTTTCCGAATTGGTCACTTTATTTTAATTTTAAGTGACAATTTGATATTTTATGTTTTTAAATGACAATAACGTTATCGCTTTTTTTTACCAAAAATTCAAAAAAAATCATCAAAATTTTTTCAGACCAAAACCCATAAAGTTCATTATCATTTCATATAAAATGGCAAATTGAAATAAAATTCATAACTAAATCTTGAAATAAACCTATTTTCATTATTATTTGATGTATTGGAGATTGAAAAATAATGAGTTTATTTGAATATTATGAGCTATGGATTTGTGAAATTTTGCAATTATATTGTAGATGATATTAAATTTTAAATGGGTTTTGGTTGAAAATTTTGATGATTTTTTTGAATTTTTGTAAAAAAAAAAGGAATAACAATGTTGATAATTTAAAACATAAAATATCAATTGGTCACTTTAAAATAAAGGACCAAACTCGGAAAAAAAAAAAGATAAAAGGACTAAAACGTTAATTTAACTTAAGTTAAGGACCACGGATTATAATTTAGCCAAAAAAAAATATCCATGGCCCACAATCTCTTATCAGTAACCAAACCCTAGTTTTATACAGCCCATGCGGTCGTGGTTTGGAACAGACCAAAGACAAACAAAAAAATCAAGGGTGAGGGGCGCTTGAAGAAATCCAAAATTCAAAGAAAGAAAACAAGGGGAGCCAATATGTGGTTTTAGTGTTTTTTGTTTTTTTAACAAATTTTCTCTTAAAATAAAGAGTTGTTTTGTTGTAATTCAAATTATTTTATTTTTTGTTTTATATTAATTTTATTTTGGTATATATTTCAGTTTTGAATGTAAAATACTTAATTTTTTTTAGATTTTTGATACTAATATTATCAGTTTGTTTCCATAGGACTCTGATCGTGGGAATTTCAACTTCAATGGGAAGCAACCGCCGTCCATTCTACACTAATGAGAAAGGGGTTGCCCTTGTTGAGGTGCGAACAGTAGTTCTATAGCCATGTAATGCAAAGGGAAGCATTTCAAGGTGCAATCCTTATTATGTCATCCACCATCTCTGTATGATATTCTTATTTTCCTGCTTCTACAAGCCCATTCATTTTTGGAACGATATGGAGAAGAATTATGGTGCTGAATTTTGAAACTATCACACAACTCTTTAATCATTTTGTTATTCATATTAGTCGCGTTATCAGTGATTATCTTATTTGGCAAAGCCATATCGATAAATCAATTCTCTTTGATGAATCTAACACCACACTTTCGTCACATTAGCATAAGAAGCGCTTCAACTCATTTTGTGAAATAATCATACTACTAGGATAAATCGGTGTCCATTTGAAGCCTTAGGCTCCATGAGTCCAATAACTCCATTCCCCACATTAAAAATGGTCAGGTGATGTTAAAACATTCAAAGAGGTGGGTGGGTACATGTATTTTATCAGCATAGATTGTGACATTTATGATATTTCCTTTACGTGACTAAGCATCGATTCCATGGTCACTAATAGTAGCCAACCTTAAGATTTTTTCTTGTCATTGCGTGCCCATTTGCACGAGTTTCCGAAGAACCCTTGTGAACCTCTGGACAATTTTCTCTGCTTCCGCTTTATCCACACAATTGAGGAGAAGCATATCATGATTTCTCTTATAAACACATCCTCATTTAAGAGAGAAGTTCATTGACACCTCCTTAAAAACCTTTTGTCGTTATCTAAAATACCAATGAATAATTCTTATTCTTAACATATGATTTGAATGTCAATAAAACCACGGCTTGCCGTCAAACTCTTCTTCTATTGATAAGCAATATGCAAGTTTATCTCTTTGTTGAATTTTTGATCGGCACGTCTTGATCAATGCTTATTTTTGAACATTGACGACAATGTGGCCAAAGCGTCAACTAATTGGTTTTCTTCTCGAGGGATATGGTGAAAAGTAATCTTTCAAAGTGTTATGTCAATTCTTTGATATGGGTGTGATACGGAATCAATTTGGAATCTCGTGTTTCCACTCTCCTTTCATCTGATGGATGACCAACATGAGTCTCCATGTACCTCAGGAAATTTTACATTTGATTCAATAGCTGCTTCAAATATTCTCCAAGAAACACATGCTAATATTCTGCAATGTTTGTTTGTGCATAAAACAGAACTAGCCATAAATGAAGTGAACTGGTCTTTGGGGAATCAAAATGGCTCAATTTCATGCCCTAATGCATTAGAGGCACCATCAAACACCAACATCCATTTTTCTTTATCAGATGATTTAGTCTCGGTAAATAAGTCATATGCCTTAAATCGGGAAATCCACACAGCATTGATTGATAATCTTCTACAGGTTGTTGCAAATACATCTGCTAGTGTGTTTCCTTTGATAGCTTTTTGTGTAACATATACCAAACGTATTTTGATAACAACATTTGCCAACAGACGATCCTTCCAGTAAGAGGAGGTTTCTCAAAGATGTACTTAATTGGGTCTATTTTAGATACCAACCAGTTGTGTGACATAACATGTATTGCCTTAAACGCGAGTAGCCCATGCAATGCACAACATGTTCGTTCAAAGCAGTGAATAACATTGTTTTACAGCTGGTGAACTTTTTGCTCAAATAATAAATAGCATGTTCTTTCCTATCAAGATTTCATCATGCTGCCCATATACAAACCCATTGACTTGTCAAGTACTGTTAAGTACATAATAAGCAGTTTCCAAGAACATGAGGCACTAGGATTGGAGGTTTGATAAGTAATGCTTAATCTTTTTCGAAGCTTTTTGACAATTCTCATTCCATTCAACCTATGGTCTTTGCGTAACAATTTGAAAATTGGCTCGCATGTAGCGGTGAGATGCGATAATAAACCTCGCAATGTAATTCCAATCTTCCCAAAAATCCACGAACTCTTTTCCGTGCGTGGATCCGGCATTTCTTGTATTGCTCTTACTTTATCTGGGTCCACTTCTATCCTTTTTACTAACGATAAACCCAAGTAACTTGCTCGATCTTACACCAAAATTGATTAGCAGGGTTTAACAAGTTTGAACTTCCTTAGTCGCACAAACAACTTTTCAAGGTTAACAACATGATCTTCTTCGGTCCGAGATTTGCAATCATATCGTCCATGTAAACCTCTATTTCCTTATGCATAATGGTCAATGAACAAAGTTACCATTGCTCTTTGATAGGTTGCCCAGCATTCTTCAATCCAAATGGCATCACCTTAAACATAAAGTTCCCCATTGTGTGATGTAATGTAATTTTCTCCATATTTCGGAGTCATCTTGATTTGGTTTTACCTGAGAAACCATCCATGAAAAAAATAGAGTAGGAGCAGTCTAATCCACTAGGACATCAATATGAGGTTAGAAAACGTCTTTAAGGACTAGCTTTATTTAATCCCGATAGTCAACACACATTCGAACCTTTCCATCCTTCTTTGTAATGGTACAATAAGCACATTGAGGATATTTTGCTACTGCTAAGTAAACCAAACATCAAGCTCTGACCTTTCTCTAATTTTTTAAGTGACTATCAGGTCTCGTCTTTATCTCAACTTTGTTTAATTGGAGCGTATTAGGCTTGGAGTGGTAAGTTTGTGTTCAAATATGTTAGTATCTAGCCCAGACATATCGTGATATGACCATGCAAAGACATCCACATAATCAAATAAAGTTTAACCAACTTTTTCTCGTTCACTTCTTTAATAGACATACCAATTTTAACTTCTTTCTTATCATTGTCAGTCCCTAAATTGATCACCTCAGCAGGTTTTTTGATAGGGTTGGATTATCTTAGCTTCCTGTTCAATTAAGCTTTCTAGTTATGGGGGAGGCTCACAATCGTCTTTCACAATTCTCATCAATGTGATTAATTAGACGTTCAAAATTAAAGAAGGGTTCTAAGCGCTGTTATTTTCAACATATTCATTTTCGACCTGCATTGTTAAATTAAGAAGAAAAATGAAAAATATATATGAATAAGGATTGCAAAAAAAAAAAAAGAGAGAAAACAAAACTAGTCGGAGAATTCAAAAATGCATTTATTGATAATAAGTATCAAAATTGAAATACATATGCCCACTTTAGATATTCTTATAAGCATTAAGCAAGCAAAAGAGTTAAAATACATAATATTTTGAACATAAAATTAACAACCACGGAAACTCGATGATCTTCCAATTGTTGATACTGGTGTTTGGAGGACAAGGATACACTAGCTTGAGGGTATTCATTATCACCAGATCTCTTTCCGCAACAGCCACCCTAATCAGCATGTATTATTCCGGCGCTTGAAAAATTTGGCGAATGTCACAAATACTGGAGCTTTGTGAATTTGGTATCAATTTTCCCATGAGTCATCCTGTTTTCGCTTTTTTCCTTCGTAGCCTTTTCTTATCAGCTTGAGTGGGTCATATCCAACTCGTACCTATTTCTTTTCTGGGTATTTCTATCACTTCCCAAATTAACAAAAACCTCCTTCTAACATTGGATATACTTGAATGATGTGGTAAATAGTTTTGTTCTTTAACACGATATCCTTCCCATGAAGAGCATTGGAAATTCTAATCGTTGAAAAGAAGCCTCTATGGCTTCCTCCGTGTCTTCAATGTAGCTGTAGAAGATAAATGACTTACTATCATATCTTCTTCTCTAGATATTATTACCAGCTTATTGTTATCTACAAACTTTAGCTTTTTGATGGAGGTGGATGTCACTGCTCCAGCAGCATGAATCCTCGGTCTCCCTAAAAGATAACTATACATCGGTTTAATATCCATCATTTGGAAGGTTTATGCCAAAGATATGGGGTCCGGTTTGAATCGGCAGGTCAATCTCAAACAACTTGTCTTCTAGATACATCAAACGCTTTAACCACCAAAGCACTCGGCTTCAAACATGCTTCTAAGAAATAGTTTTGATAGTGTTGATTTAGGCATGACATTTAACGATGACCATTATCTACTAGCCTCGTGCAAGAATATGATTGTGACACCTCATAGAGATGTGCAGTGCTTTATTATGCTTTGTCCCTTCAGCTGGTATTCATTATCGCTAAAACTCAAGCAACTACTAGCAGTGATATTACGACAACTCCATCAAACTGATCTACGTGTGATATCGTGAGTAACATGGGCTCGTTTAAAAGTTTCATCAGTGCCTTCTATGTGCTTCAGAGTTCAATAACAAGGAGAGAACTGATTTCTTGGAAGGGGTTTGATTAGCTGACCCACCTCCTTATATTCACTTTGCTTAATAAACTCATAAATTCATTAGCTTCTTCTTCAGACACCGTCTTTTACTAGTCTTTGTCCTTTATGGCATGATAATAGCTTCTTTTCTTTTTCTCCCATGAACTCCTTTTTCTAAGTTGTTCAGGAGCGTATACTCGCCACTTTCGAGTCACCCCACCAATCCCGAAATGTTAGTGACATCAGTTCTTTAGGTTCACAATTATTACTTGATAGATGATTGGCCAAATGGGATGTGATTTCGTAGCTCCACGATACTGCTTGGTTGGTATTTCGTAAGGAAGAAGTTGGTGCTTGGACAATTATTGCATTTGGCCTGCTAGGAGTTGGCTTAAGATATATTTTTTGTAAGGATTTCCAATGTTTTGGAAAGATATATTACTTTCACACTGACCTATGGTCAATACATGATCATCTTTTGCATATTGGTCCATCCATCTTCAAGATTGATATAAGTATCCTATGTGGCCTGGTAAGGATTACTTTCCTAAGTTGGGACCGTCATCCTTGAAGGTAAGCCATATTCGCATTTATCAATTCTTGTATTTAGATTTTAGAGCTTGACTATCTTGGCAGAAGACGCTACGGCTCCTGCATGGGTATTCACATTGGCATTGGATTGTACCATTTTGGGAATGGTGGTTCAAGAGGTTTATTGAACTTAGACGCCATTAAATTTTGGAACGGTATCACATTTTGGCACTTATGATGCATTCTCCACCGGTTGGCGTATTCTATGAAAGTTTCATTGTCTTTTTTCAATGAATTTGCAATTGGATCCTATCAGGGGCCATGTCAATGTTGTACTGTATTGTTTTCAAAAAAGGATCACAAATCTTTCCATGAACGAATTCGATTTTGCTCGAGATGCATATACAACTTAACGATGCCAACTCAAATTGTCTTGGAAAAGTGAATGAGCAGCTTGTCGTAATAGCATGAGAAGCCATTTTTTTGCAATACCATAGATGATGATTTTTAGGACACGTAGCACTTTTGTATTTTTTCAAACTCGGAACCTTAATTTTGGAGGGATAGTCACATCGGAAACCAAAGACATAATCAAAAGCTTCAAGACCATAACATTAATATCCCTCATTGCTTTTATTCTCTTTTAAGAGCATGGAATTTCTTTCCTTTGATTCATCCCCCAATGTGAGGTTGATGCAATTCCATTAGCATCAAAATGTGTACTGGGGGTGCAATATATGGAATATTTCTGAGGGTAGAGTGGTTTGGGGTGGCAATGTAGCCCAGAGGATGGGGTTTTGTGATTGTATTAGTTTTGGGGTTGATAGTTGAGTGGTTTGAGTTGTTTTCCAGGGGTTGATGACTAAGGTTTAGTATAACCGGATGGGAGACCGTACATAGAAAATTGCATAGTTGTTGTACGAAGTTGTTGGATAGTAAGGGTAAAGCCTGGGGGGTGATAAGGAGTGGTTTGGTGTTCTTCATTTGTAGTCAGAGGATTCCCATATGCATTCCCCTTCCTTGACAAAGCATGTATAGCTTCTAAGATTTGATCAACCTTGTCCTTCAATTGGTTGACATCCAGTCTCATCACTTCTTTAGTTTGCTCAAGTTCTTTCATGATCTTTGAGTTTGCACGAGTCCGATAAGGGTGTCGAGGAAATAGCTTTATTGATTTTTTGTGTTTTATTTTTTAAAATAAAAAAAGTTATGAGTATGTATTAAACATGAATGGAATGAAAATGCAATTATTATCTCCTTTTTTTCCATTTGGATGTTGGGGAATCATAAATATTCGTATAATTTTAACGAACACGGATAATTAGTGAAGAGAATATGGGGAAACATAAACACAACAAGCAAATCTTCATTGATGAGAAAAAAGTACATTGCTTTAATTAAAAACTACATCGACTATGATATTTCAATCATCACTTTCAATAGGACAATCAATCCTATCCTCCAATTCTTCTACTAAATGTTTGCAATATTCAACGAACTTGTAAACTTTGATTGGAGTATTGAGTGATGCATTACTGCATCAATCTCTCTTAGGTGTTTTGTAATTTTTATGATTGCTTGATTAGCTTGTATTGCCAATTTTGGAAAGCAATCTTTCCAATATTGCCTTTATCTTCCAACTCATTATAAATCTCTTGATTCTTCAATTTTCCAAGAAACATCATGAAATGCTCCTCCCAATATATGGTTTCATCCTTTAGTCATTATAGATCTTTTCTTGAATAATCAATGTATTCTTCAACTCACTGAAGTTTTCAATTTCTGTTCTTAGTGCATCTTTGTGTTTTGAGAGTAATTCCTCAATTTCTTCTTATTTTTTCATTCCTTACTTGACTCTCGTATTTAGCTACCATTTCTTTGAGTTGTTTCTTTAAATCGTCAAACTTTTTTTTATGTTCTTCTCAGAGCTTGCTGATTTTGTCCACAAATGCTTCCACATATAGGCCTCTTCAATAGTTGCATTCTTTTCTTGCTTTTCGCACATCCAACTCTTTTTTGTGCCTCTCAACAACTGTATTGTCAAGTTTATTTTCTTTTTCAATTTTCAACTTCTTGTTGTTCTCTCTATAAACTGACTTTTACATGTGTTTTCTGATCGTAAGTTTCGTTCTCTTGGGATACTTTATTCTAACTTCGCTTGTAGCTCTTTTTTCTCCACTACAAATTTTAACAATGATGCTTTGAGCTTTTCTATTTCTTCATTTGTAACAAGGGTAGGTTCAGGCATTTCCTGATCATTTGAGGGTGTACTGTGAAAGGCAGCTTGATTTCTTGGACTCTTTTCTTTACCCATTGTTTGATATGATCTTTTGTGCTGCACTTCTACATTCGAGTACTCTTACTTTTCTAATGATCAATTCCCAAGCTTGACTTATCCTTCTCAACATTGGTGGGTCTACTACACCCGTATTGTGCAAAACAAAGGCTTCCAATGACTTATCATCTGGTTTATCCAACTTGGGGTAGCCAAGTTGTCTCAAAGCTACCATTGGATTGTAGTTAATACATCCTTTCATTCCCATGAGAGGTACATTTGGAAAATCTTCGCATTGGCATATTACCTCTTCCACCCCTTGTTCCCTATAGTACCATGAAATTGTATCCCCAGTAAGGCTAGTTATACTCTTAGCTCATTCACAATTACTCTTAAACCCAACACGATACCCTTTCTTGAACATATGTGATACAAACCAAGTATGCAACACTTAAACACAACACAAAATTGCTCCCCCCTTCTTCTCGCGTCGCATATGCAGAGAGTAGTATACATCAGCAAGAACCGCAGGAACTGGATTTTGTTCATATATGTTAACAGCTAAGAAGACATTGATGACAACAAAATCTACAAAATTATCAAGGTTTGTGAATAAAACAATACCATAGATAATGAGAGTCAAAACATCTATAAAAGTACTCTATTCTTTTTTAACGGCTAAATCTTGGCACTTTTGCTCTAGATATTTTCTTGAAAACCCCATGAATTGCCCATTTTTCCTCTTTTGTACTTGCCAACTCTCTTACGTCGATTTTCAACACTTCAGCAATTGTGCCCAAACTTGGTGGTTGCCCAGTATATCGATAAGGATTTCCTTTCTCTAAGGAGCAACCCGCTATTCGTTCAAATTCCTCTATTGTTGGGGCCAACTGAAAATCTTGAAAGGTGAAACATCTTAAAAGAGGATCATAATACTGGGCCAATGTCGTGAGGGCCCTTGTTTGCACATTCATTGCCAAAAGATTTAAGATCTTCCCGTATTTGTGAAAGAAACTCTCACGTTGTATAGTTTTCATTTGATTGATGATGTCTCTTAAACTTTTCAAATTAGGTTATTTGAACTTTAAAAGTAAAGTTTTTCTTTTTTTCCGATCCCATTGTCCACTTAAATAACGTGCGACTAAGGTTTTGTATGATTCCCCAAAAATCCTGAAAATTTATGCAAAATGCTATTATGTTTTATTTTTTCCTTAGAAAGAGAAAAAAAAATGTCATGAGATATGAATGAAACTATTGTATATAAAGTCTTGCATGTATGAGATATTTTTTTGGTTTGTATGGATATTCTTACAATGAAAGGATCTATTGGCTTATGTAGTGAAACTCTCACAAGGGAGGCTCTATGGTTCTAAACACGGTTCCTAGAGCCGATAATCGTATTTTAGAATGTTGTCAACAACAATAGGTAAAATATTTGGAGTGACAATAATCTCAATAGGATCAAACTCTAGGTGAGATCTTCATGCTAACCAAACAAGATGTACATCCAGAAGGCTACCACTATGCAATCTCAAAACTACGCTTAAGTTTTGTTCAAACACGGGTATAAGGTTCCACTCATAAGTGTGTGCCTTAGTAAAAGTGTAGGTGTTGAATAAGCATAATTAAATAACTCCATAATATTACCAAATAATATAA
>PGWS01022039.1:0-12924 GCA_002896235.1 Cicer reticulatum
ATCAATGCAACATTAGCGCATTCTTCACTTTCTGTTTCTGAAGATGAACTTACTTCGTTGTCTTCCCAAGATATGTATGCCTTCTTGAAGTCTTTCTTTTTGGTGGCATTTTTCTTAATAAGGTTTGGACAATCTGCCTTGATATGTCCTTATTTTCCGCATTCAAAGCAAGTGAAGTTTTGATTTGAAGTAGAACTATCTTTCTTCCTAAAACTTTTCCTTTTGAAAGTTCTGTCATTTTTAAGAAACTTACCAAATTTCTTAACAAGGAACGTAATATTTTCATCTTCATCTGAATTTTCGTCTTTCTTATTTGTTTCTCTTGATGTGCGAGGCACTCGTCTTTGCTAGAGCAATGTTTTTGGTCTTCTTTTCTTGACTTTCATTTTGTTCTAACCTTCCAAGTTCGATTTTGGTGATTCTGGAGTTTTCCAATAAGTGCAGAAAGAGACATCTTTGATATGCTTTTTCAGAAATTACTGTTACTTAAGTTGCCATGCCCTTGTTAATGGATCTCAAGAACTTATAAGGTTCAATTCATCATTTAGTGAAGGTTTTTTTCCAAGAGTTGTCAAGTGGTTGGTCAGATGAGAAAATCTTTTTTGTAAGTCCAAAATCGATTTCTCTGGGCTGCATTCAGAACATTTCATACTCTTGAGATAATGTGTTGAGTTTGGAACGCTTTAACCTCAATAGTTCCTCCTTCATGTGTATTTCAAGTGTATCCCAGATTTACTTTAGCTGTTTTGCAATGAGATATGCAGAAAAATTCGTCCATCCAAGTGCCGATTGTAACATGTTTTTGGCCTTTTTATCAAACAATACGTTCCTTTTGTCATCATCTGTCAGAGACTTTTATTTTTACTTCTTCTTTATTATTGATAACTGTTGTTGGAACATAGGGAAACCATTTTCTACCGCTTCCCATATATCATCTCCTTGTGCCTCAAGAATACTGCTTGTCATGCGTAATCTTCCAGAAATCAATAGTGTCAACAGAAACATGGTGGTTTATTGCTACTATCCACCATCTCTAAAACACTGGTTGTGCGGAAACCCATTGATAGTACAGAAGTACGTCTAAGAGGGGGATGAATTAGTGTTAGTAATTTTCTTGTTTTCAGTGATATGGTAGTTGAATTTTCTGAGTTAATATAACGTCTGCTAATAGTAAGGTGCAGTAATAAATGAACACAATAGATTTATCCTAGTTCCCCTTATAACACAATGGTACGTCACAGTCCTCTCTTGCACACACAAGAGATTGATCCACTAATTGTCAGAAAATGTACAACTCCCACCCTGAGATTCTTGCTACAACTCTAACAACACTTCTAAGATAGCACACCACTATCTAGATTAAGCTACTTTTAAGAAAGTATTACTTTCTTTACAAGTGATACAATATTATTTTTGAATAAGAATCAAGGAGAGGTATAATTGGATAAACAATCCAATAACACTTCAGAACTTGAGAACCTTTCTGAATGATATGAAAATGAAATGCAAAGTACTTGTAAAAAATCAGAATTCTTGTTCAAAGTTTTCTCGAAGTCTTGGATTCAAGGATTGTGTGTTGTTTTATCTGAAGTTATGGGTTATATTTATATTCCATAAAACACATCCTCTTTAGATTCATGGCCATTGATCCAAGAGGTTTGATGAAAGAATACAATGATCTGGAGCCATTCCAGATCTGAAAAGTTGTATTGTTCCCGTTGTATTCGAATACAGGATATGTGCATTTGAAATAACACTCTCTGTAAAACGTTCAAAAATATTCAAAAATTACACGCTTGTTATTCGAATACACATGTGTGTAGTCGAATACATATTAGTGAAAAATTTGCCACTGACTTATTTGTATTTGACTACCATAAAGGTTGTAGTTGATACAGATATAAGGATTTGGTCACTAACTTGATGTGTATTCGACTACACTTATAGTCGTAGTCGAATACAACTTTGAGACTTTTGCTTCATTACTTGCTTTGTATTCGAATACAGGGATGTTGTATCAAATACACTTATGTAATTTGTCAAAATATAGTTTTAAAGACTTTGTTAATGCTATTTTTGACTTTGAAAATACTTTTTATGATTTTCGCTCATCAAGTTATTGGTTTGCATCATTACCTTAACATTTTAACATTTTTAATATTTGGATTTGAAGCTTTATCAATGAGATATTTGACTCTTTTTAGTGTTGTTGCTTTGACCATAATGTTGATCTTTGTCATCATCAAAAACTTGTAGTTTTACTACTTATAGAATGATTTAAAGATTAAAAAATGTCACATCTTAATTAATTAATAAATAATAATATAAAAAATTATTTTATATATTAGGAATTGTTTTAATTCAATTATACGTATTTTATTAAAATAAAAGGAATGGATTAGGATAAAAAAAAAGTGTTGGACCTACAAAGTAAAAAAAAAACCCTAATTACATCTGAGGTCCCTTATAACTTAATTTCACATAACATTTAGTCCTTTATCTTTTTTTTTCCGAATGGTCCTTTAATTTTTAAATTTTTAAGTGACAATTTGATATTTTATGTTTTAAAATGACAATAACGTTATCCTTTTTTTTACAAAAATTCAAAAAAATCATCAAAATTTTCAACCAAAACCCATAAAATTCATTATCATCTTCAATAAAATGCAAATTGAATAAAATTTATAACTTAAATCTTGAAATAAACTCATATTTTCATTCTTTATTTGATGTTATTGGAGATGAAAATATGAGTTTATTTGAATATTTGAGCTATGGATTTGATGAAATTTGCATTATATTGTAGATGATTATTAATTTTATGGGTTTTGGTTGAAAATTTTGATGATTTTTTTGAATTTTTGTAAAAAAAAAAGGATAACAATGTTGATAATTTAAAACATAAAATATCAAATTGTCACTTAAAAATAAAGGACCAACTCGGAAAAAAAAAAAGATAAAGGACTAAAACGTTAATTTA
This sequence comes from Cicer reticulatum, assembly GCA_002896235.1. Classification (NCBI taxonomy): domain Eukaryota; kingdom Viridiplantae; phylum Streptophyta; class Magnoliopsida; order Fabales; family Fabaceae; genus Cicer; species Cicer reticulatum. Next base: position 2,981 of record PGWS01022039.1, read on the forward strand.
ACTTAAGTTAAGGGACCACGGATATAATTTAGCCAAAAAAAAATATCCATGGCCCACAATCTCTTATCAGTAACCAAACCCTAGTTTTTATAACAGCCATGCGGTCGTGGTTTGGGGAAAACAGACCAAAGACAAACAAAAAAAATCAAGGGTGAGGGGCGCTTGAAGAAAATCCAAAATTCAAAAGAAAGAAAACAAGGGGAGCCAATATGTGTTTTAGTGTTTTTTGTTTTTTAACAAATTTCTCTTAAATAAAAGAGTTGTTTTGTTGTAATTCAAATATTTTTATTTTTTGTTTTATATTATTTTAAATTTGGTATATATTTCAGTTTGAATTGTAAAATACTAATTTTTTTAGATTTTTGATACTAATATTTCAGTTTGTTTCCATAAGGACTCTGATCGAGGGAATTTCAACTTCAATGGGAAGCACCGCCTCCATTCCATACACTAATGAGAAAGGGGTTGCCCTTGTTGAGGTGCGAACAGTAGTTCTATAGCCATGTAATGCAAAGGGAAGCATTTCATGCCAATCCTTATATGTATCCACCATCTTCTGTATGATATTCTTATTTTCTGCTTCTACAGCCCCATTCATTTTTGGACGATATGGAGAAGAATTATGGTGCTGAATTTTGAAACTATCACACAACTCTTTAATCATTTTGTTATTCATATTAGTCGCGTTATCAGTGATTATCTTATTTGGCAAGCCATATCGATAAATCAATTCTCTTTTGATGAATCTAACAACCACACTTCTCGTCACATTAGCATAAGAAGCGGCTTCAACTCATTTTGTGAAATAATCAATAGCTACTAGGATAAATCGGTGTCCATTTGAAGCCTTAGGCTCAATGAGTCCAATAACATCCATTCCCCACATTAAAAATGGTCATGGTGATGTTAAAACATTCAAAGAGGTGGGTGGTACATGTATTTTATCAGCATAGATTTGACATTTATGATATTTCTTTACGTGACTAAAGCAATCGGATTCCATGGTCAACTAATAGTAGCCAACCCTTAAGATTTTTCTTGCCATTGCGTGCCCATTTGCACGAGTTCCGAAAGAACCTTTGTGAACCTCTTGGACAATTTTCTCTGCTTCCGCTTTATCCACACATCTGAGGAGAAGCATATCATGATTTCTCTTATAAAACACATCCTCATTTAAGAAGAAGTTCATTGACAACCTCCTTAAAAACCTTTTGTCGTTATCTAAAATACCCAATGAATAATTCTTATTCTTAACATATGATTTGATGTCATAAAACCACGGCTTGCCGTCAAACTCTTCTTCTATTGATAAGCAATATGCAAGTTTATCTCTTTGTTGAATTTTTTGATCGGCACGTCTTGATCAATGCTTATTTTGAACATTGACGACAATGTGGCCAAAGCGTCAACTAATTGGTTTTCTTCTCGAGGGATATGGTGAAAAGTAATCTTCTCAAAGTGTTATGTCAATTCTTTGATATGGGTGTGATACGGAATCAATTTGGAATCTCGTGTTTCCCACTCTCCTTTCATCTGATGGATGACCAACAATGAGTCTCCATGTACCTCAGGAAATTTTACATTTGATTCAATAGCTGCTTCATATTCTCCAAGAAACACATGCCTCATATTCTGCAATGTTGTTTGTGCAATCAAAACAGAACCTAGCCATAAATGAAGTGAACTGGTTCTTTGGGGAAATCAAAATGGCTCCAATTTCATGCCCTAATGCATTAGAGGCACCATCAAACACCAACATCCATTTTTCTTTATCAGATGATTTAGTCTCGGTAAATAAAGTCATTATGCCTTAATCGGGAAATTCACACAGCATTGATTGATAATCTTCTACAGGTTGTTGGGCCAAATACTCTGCTAGTGTGTTTCCTTTGATAGCTTTTTGTGTAACATATACCAAATCGTATTTTGATAACAACATTTGCCAACAGACGATCCTTCCAGTAAGAGGAGGTTTCTCAAAGATGTACTTAATTGGGTCTATTTTAGATACCAACCAAGTTGTGTGACATAACATGTATTGCCTTAAACGACGAGTAGCCCATGCAAATGCACCAACATGTTCGTTCCAGCAGGTAATACATTGTTTACAGCTGGTGAACTTTTTGCTCAAATAAGTTAATTAGCATGTTCTTTCCTATCAGATTCATCAGCTGCCCATATACACAAACCCATTGACTTGTAGTACTGTTAAGTACATAATAAGCAGTTTCCCAAGAACATGAGGCACTAGGATTGGAGGTTTTGATAAAGTAATGCTTAATCTTTTCGAAAGCTTTTTGACAATTCTCATTCCCAATTCAAACCTTATGGTCTTTTGCGTAACAATTTGAAAATTGGGCTCGCATGTAGCGGTGAGATGCGATATAACCTTCGCAATGTAATTCAATCTCCAAAAATCCGACGAACTTCTTTTTCCGTGGTGGATCCGGCATTTCTCTGTATTGCTCTTACTTTATCTGGTCCACTTCTATCCCTTTTTTACTAACGATTAAAACCCAGTAACTTGCATCGATCTTACACCAAAATTGAAATTAGCAGGTTTAAACGAAGTTTGAACTTCCTTAGTCGCACAAACAACTTTTCAAGGTTAACAACATGATCTTCTTCGGTCCGAGATTTTGCAATCATATCGTCCATGTAAACCTCTATTTCCTTATGCATAATGTCATGAAACAAAGTTACCATTGCTCTTTGATAGGTTGCCCCAGCATTCTTCAATCCAAATGGCATCACCTTATAACATAAAGTTCCCCATTGTGTGATGAATGTAGTTTTCTCCATATCTTCGGGAGTCATCTTGATTTGGTTGTACCCTGAGAAACCATCCATGAAGGAGAAAATAGAGTATGGAGCAGTGCTATCCACTAGGACATCAATATGAGGTAGAGGAAAATCGTCTTTAGGACTAGCTTTATTTAAATCCCGATAGTCAACACACATTCGAACCTTTCCATCCTTCTTTGTAACTGGTACAATATTAGCCACCCATTGAGGATATTTTGCTACTGCTAAGAAACCAACATCAAATTGCTTCTTGACCTTTTCTCTAATTAAGTTGACATATCAGGTCTCGTCTTTCTCAACTTTTGGTTTAATTGGAGCGTATTTAGGCTTTGAGTGTGTTTTGTGTTCAATATGTTAGTATCTAGCCCAGACATATCGTGATATGACCATGCAAAGACTCCACATAATCAACAAAAAGTTTAACCAACTTTTCTCGTTCCACTTTCTTTAATAGGAACATACCAATTTTACTTCTTTCTTATTCAATGTTCAGTCCCCTAAATGAATCACTCTCAACAGGTTTTTTGATTTTTTAGGGGTTGGGATTAATCTTAGGCTTCCTGTTCATAAGCTTTCAGTTTTATGGGGGGGGAGGCACAATCGTCTTTCACAATTCTCATCAATTGTGATAATTAGACGTTCCAAAAAATTACAAGAAAGGGTTCTAGGGCCTGTTTATTTTTCAAACATATTCATTTTTTCGACTCTGCATTGTTTAATAAGAAGAAAAATGAAAAATATATATTGAATTTAAGGGATGCAAAAAAAAAAAAAAAAAAAAAAAAAGAGAGGGAAAACAAAACTAGTCGGAGAATTCAAAAATGCATTTATTGATAATAAGTACAAAATTGAAATACATATGCCCTACTTAGATATTCTTATAGCATTAAGCAAAGCAAAAAGAGTTAAAAATACATAATAACTTTGAACATAAATTAACAACCACGAGAAACTCGATGATCTTCCAATTGTTGATACTGGTGTTTGGAGGACAAGGATACACTAGCTTGAGGGTATCATCATCACCATGATCCTCTTCCGCAACAGCCACCTAATCAGCATGTATTATTCCGGCGCTTTGAAAAATTTGGCGAATGTCACAAATAGGAATCTTTTGTGAATTTGGTATCCAATTTTCCCAATGAGTCATCCTGTTTTCGCTTTTTTCCTTCGTAGCCTTTTCTTTATCAGCTTGAGTGGGTACATATCCCAACTCGTACCTATTGTTCTTTTCTGGTATTTCTATCAACTTCCCCAAATTAACAAAAACTCCTCCTTCTAACATGGATTATACTTCAATGATGTGGTAAATAGTTTTGATTCTTTTAAACGATATCCTTCCCCCATGAAGACAGCATTGGCAAATTCTAATCGTTGAAAAGAAGCCTCTATGGCTTCCTCCGTGTCTTCAATGTAGCCTGTAGAAGATAAATGACTTACTATCATATCTTCTTCTCTAGATATTATTACCAGCTTATTGTTATCTACAAACTTTAGCTTTTGATGGAGGGTGGATGTCACTGCTCCAGCAGCATGAATCCTCGGTCTCCCTAAAAGATAACTATACATCGGTTTAATATCCATCATTTGGAAGGTTATGCCAAAGATATGGGGTCCGGTTTGAATCGGCAGGTCAATCTCACCAACAACTTGTCTTCTAGATACATCAAACGCTTTCACCACCAAAGCACTCGGCTTCAAACATGCTTCCTCAAGAAATAGTTTTGATAGTGTTGATTTAGGCATGACATTTAACGATGAACCATTATCTACTAGCCCTCGTGCAAGAATATGATTGTGACACCTCATAGAGATGTTGCAGTTTGCTTTATTTATGCTTTGTTCCCTTCAGCTGTTATTCATTATCGCTAAACTCAAGCAACTTAGCCAGTGATATTACCGACAAACTCCACAAACTTTGATTCTACGTGATATCTGTGAGTAACATGGGCTCGTTTTAAAAGTTTCATTCAGTGGCCCTTCTATGTGCTCAGAGTTCAATAACAAGGAAGAGAACTGATATCTTGGAAGGGTTTTGATTTAAGCTGAACCCACCTTTCCTTATATTTTACTTTGCCTTAAATAAAAACTCATACAATTTCATTTAGGCTTCTTCTTTCAGACACCGTCTTTTTTACTAGTTCTCTTGTCCTTTATGGCATGGATACATAGCTTCTTTCCTTTTTCTTCCCCATTGAACCCTCCTTTTTCTAAGTTGTTCAGGAGCGTATACTCGACCCACTCGAGTCACCCCACCAATCCTGAAATGTTAGTGACATGCAGTTCCTTTTGGTTTCACAATTATTACTTGATAGATGATTGGCCCAAATGGGATGTGATTTCGTACGCTCCACACGATACTCGCCTGTATTGGGATTTCGTAAGGAAGAAGTTGAGTGCTACTCGACATTCATTTGTTCATTTGCCTGCTAGGAGTTGGCTTAAGATTATATTTGTAAAGGATTTCCAATGGTTTTTGGAAGATAATAGTTACTTCCACACACGACCTATGGTCAATACATGATTCATCTTTGCATATTGTCCATCCCATCTTCATGACAGACTTGATATAAGTATCCTTGTGGCCTGGTAAGGTGATTACTCCCTAAGTATGGGACCGTCATCTGAAGGTAAGCCATTTCGCATAATCAATTCTTGTACTTTAGATTTAGAGCTTGACCATTCTTTTCGGCAGAATGACCTACGGTCCTGCATGTGTATTCAGCATTGGCACTTGGATGTACCATTTTGGGATGTGGTTAAGAGGTTTTCATTGAACTGTAGGACGACCATTAAATTTGGAACGGTATTCACATTTGTCAGCGTTATGATTGCCATTACCTCCCCTCCACCGTTGCTGCGTATTCTAGTGAAAGTTTTCATTGTCTTTTTCAATGAATTTTGCAATTGGATCCTATCCAGCCATGTCAATGTGTACATGTATTGTTTCAAAAGGCATCAGCCAAATCTTTCCAATGAACGAATTCGAATGTTGCTCGAGATGCATATACCAAACTATAACGATGCCCCACTCAAATGTTGGAAAAGTGAATGAGACAGCTTGTCGTAAGAGCATGAGAAGCCATTTTTGCAATACATAGATAGATGATTTTTTAGACACGTAGCACTTTGTATTTTTTCAAAACTCAGGAACCTAAATTTGGAGGGTAGTCAACATCGGAAACCTAAGACATATCAAAAGCTTCAAGACCATAAACATATGTCCCTCAATTGCTTTTATTCGCTCTTTTAAGACATGGAATTTTTCCTTTGATAGTTCATCCAATGTGAGGTTGATGCCCATTCCCATTAGCATCAAATGGTGTACTTGGGGTGCAATATATGGAATATTTTCTGAGGGTAGAGTGTTTGGGGTGGCATGTAGCCCAGAGAGATGGTTTGTGATGGTATAGGTTTTGGGGTTGATATGAGTGTTTGAGTTGTCTTTCCATGGGGTTGAGACTAAAGTTAGTATTAACCGGATGGAGACCGTACATAGAAAATGCATAGTTGTTGTACCGAAGTTGTTGGATAGTAAGTAAAAGCCCTGGGGGGTGATAAGGATGTTGGTGTTTCTTCATTGTAGCAGAGGATTCCATATGCCATTCCCTTCCTTGACAAAGCATGTATAGCTCTAAGGATTTGATCAACCTTGTCCTTCAATTGTTGACATCGCAGTCTCATCACTTCTTTAGTTGCCTCAAGTTCTTTCATGATCTTTGAGTTTGCACGAGTCGATAAAGGTGTCGAGAAAATAGCTTTATTGATTTTTGTGTTTTATTTTAAAAATAAAAAAAGATATAGTATGTATTAAACATGAATGGAATGAAAATGCAATTATTATCTCCTTTTTTTCCATTTGGATGTTGGGGAAATCAAAATATTACGGTAAATTTTAACGAACACGGATGATTAGTGAAGAAGAACAGCTGGGAAACTATAAACAAAACAGCAAATCCTTCATTGATGAGAAAAAGTACATTGCAATTTAAATTAAAAACTACATCGCTATAGATATTTCAATCATCACTTTCATAGACAATCAATCCTATCCTCCAATTCTTCTACAAATGTTTGCAGATATTCAACGAACTTGTAAACTTTGATTGGAGTATGAGTGATGCATTACTGCATCAATCTCTCTTAGGTGTTTTTGTAATTTTAGATTGCTTGATTAGTGTATTGCAATTTTGGAAAGCAATCTTCCAATGCTTCCTTAATCTTCCAACTCATTATAAATCTCTTGATCTTTCATTTTCCAAGAAACATCATGAAATGCTCCATCCAATATATGGTTTCATCTTTAAAGTCATTATAGATCCTTTCTGATAATCATGTAAATCTTCACACTCACTAGAAGTTTTCATTTCTGTCTAGTGCATCTTGTGTTTTGAGAGTAATTCCTCATTTCCTCCTTATATTCCTTTCATTCCTACTTGACTCTCGTATTTAGCTACCATTTCTTGAGTTGTTTCTTTAAATCGTCAAACTCTTTTTTATGTTCTCTCAGAGCTTGCTGATTTGTCCACAAATGCTCCACATATAGGCCTCTTCAATAGTTGCATTCTTTTCTGCTTTCGCACATCCAACTCTTATTTGTGCCCTCAAACAATCTGTAGTCAGTTTATTTCTTTTTCATTTCAACTTCTTGTTGCTTCCTCCTATAAACTGACTTTTACATGTGTTTTCTGATCGTAAGTTCTCGTCTCTTGGATACTTTTCTAACTTCGCTTGTAGCTCTTTTTTCTCCACTACAAATTTTAACAATGATGCTTTGAGCTTTTCTATTTCTTCATTGTAAAAGGGTAGGTCAGGCATTTCCTGATCATTTGAGGGTGTAACTGCTAGGAAAGGCAGGCTGATTCTTGGACTCTTTTTTACCATTGTTGATATGATTCTTTGTGCTGGGCAACTATCTAATTCGAGATAAATCTTACTTTTCTAATGATCAATTCGCCAAGCTGACTATCCTCTCAACATTGGTGGTCTATGCTACACCGTATTGTGCAAAACAAAGGCTTCCAATGACTTAAATCATCTGGTTTATCCAATTGGGGTAGCAAGTTGTCTCATAAGCTACAATTGGATTGTAGTTTCACATCTTCATTCCAGAGAGGTACATTGGAAATCTTCGCATTGGCATTGTTTATTACCTCTTCCACCCTTGTTCCCTATAGTACCATGAAATTGTATCCCCCCAAGTAGGCAGTTATATCTAGCTCATCACAATTACTCGTTACACCAAACGATACCACTTTCTTGAACATCATGTGATACAAACCAAGTATGCAACACTTAAACACAACACAAAATTGCTCCCCCCTTCTTCTCGCGTCGCATATGCAGAGAGTAGTATACATCAGCAAGAACCGCAGGAACTGGATTTTGTTCATATATGTTAACAGCTAAGAAGACATTGATGACAACAAAATCTACAAAATTATCAAGGTTTGTGAATAAAACAATACCATAGATAATGAGAGTCAAAACATCTATAAAAGTACTCTATTCTTTTTTAACGGCTAAATCTTGGCACTTTTGCTCTAGATATTTTCTTGAAAACCCCATGAATTGCCCATTTTTCCTCTTTTGTACTTGCCAACTCTCTTACGTCGATTTTCAACACTTCAGCAATTGTGCCCAAACTTGGTGGTTGCCCAGTATATCGATAAGGATTTCCTTTCTCTAAGGAGCAACCCGCTATTCGTTCAAATTCCTCTATTGTTGGGGCCAACTGAAAATCTTGAAAGGTGAAACATCTTAAAAGAGGATCATAATACTGGGCCAATGTCGTGAGGGCCCTTGTTTGCACATTCATTGCCAAAAGATTTAAGATCTTCCCGTATTTGTGAAAGAAACTCTCACGTTGTATAGTTTTCATTTGATTGATGATGTCTCTTAAACTTTTCAAATTAGGTTATTTGAACTTTAAAAGTAAAGTTTTTCTTTTTTTCCGATCCCATTGTCCACTTAAATAACGTGCGACTAAGGTTTTGTATGATTCCCCAAAAATCCTGAAAATTTATGCAAAATGCTATTATGTTTTATTTTTTCCTTAGAAAGAGAAAAAAAAATGTCATGAGATATGAATGAAACTATTGTATATAAAGTCTTGCATGTATGAGATATTTTTTTGGTTTGTATGGATATTCTTACAATGAAAGGATCTATTGGCTTATGTAGTGAAACTCTCACAAGGGAGGCTCTATGGTTCTAAACACGGTTCCTAGAGCCGATAATCGTATTTTAGAATGTTGTCAACAACAATAGGTAAAATATTTGGAGTGACAATAATCTCAATAGGATCAAACTCTAGGTGAGATCTTCATGCTAACCAAACAAGATGTACATCCAGAAGGCTACCACTATGCAATCTCAAAACTACGCTTAAGTTTTGTTCAAACACGGGTATAAGGTTCCACTCATAAGTGTGTGCCTTAGTAAAAGTGTAGGTGTTGAATAAGCATAATTAAATAACTCCATAATATTACCAAATAATATAAATATATACAAATTAATAAAATAATAAAATGATCTACTAGCTTAAAAGAATATTATAATGTCAGCTAATAAATATTAAGAAATAATAAACACATAAAGAAAATGAAAATCACAAACAAATATAGAAAAAGTTAAAAAAACAAAAACAAAAAAAAAATATGCACAATTAATTTGTTAGGCTTGACTTTCTAAGCATACCAAGTGGAGTCGCCAGTGGCCTAAAATTTCGAGTTTTCCTCGAATTCAATGGAGTCGTCACCAAAATTTATTTTTAAATTAGGGAAAATATTGGAAAACCCTTAAAAAATAGAAAATGGTCTTTCATACCAGATTTTGAGTTTGGGAGTCGATTATGCGTAGGGAAGATATTAGCACCCTACGACATCCGTTAAAATACGGTTACCTACAATTAATTGTGCAAAATTATATCAACTTAAACATATTTATTTCTTTTTATTATTAAGTATGAATATAAATTATTTTTTATAAATGTGATTTTTTGAGATAAAAGCGTGTTAGAAAAGAGTGAAAAAAAAAGTTTTTATTATTGTGCTTGACAAGAGCGTGATCTTGCTCCTACGTATCTTCCGGTGCGATGAAGAAATCAAAGCTAAGTAGTTCTTGGTAAAAAATGTGGA
>PGWS01022040.1:0-16456 GCA_002896235.1 Cicer reticulatum
TCAAACTGATCGACAATGATATCGTGAGTAACATGGGCTTCGTTTAAAACCTTCATCAATGCCCTTCTCTATGCTTCAGAATTCAATAACAAGGAGATAAACTGATAATCTTGGAAGGGGTTTGATTTTAGCTGATCCACCCACCTTATATTCACTTTGCTTGACAAACTTCGAAAAATTCATTAGCTTCTATCTCAGACACCGTCTTTTTACTGATCTCTTGTCCTTTTATGGTGATACATATCTTCTTTTCCTTCTTCTCCATTAACCTCTTTTCCTTAAGTTGCTCAAGGAGTGTATACTCGACCACTCGATCATTCTTCCAACAATCCCTGAGATGTTAGTGACATCAGTTCCTTTAGGTTCAAACCATCAGTCGGTTGATGATAATGGCTAGTCAGATGTGATCCAATTTCCACAGTGGGTTGAATTTCCGTAAGAAAATGGGTGCTTGCTATGAAAAATTGCATCGATTCGGTAACTGCTAGTAGGTTGGCGCAAGATTCTCTTTTTTGTAAAGAATTTCCAATGGTTTTGAGAAAGATATATTATTTTCCCCACACGATCCCATGGTGAATACATGACCATCTATTGCATATTGGTCTATCCTATATTCAATGACATTCACAGAGGCATTCCCGTGGCCTGGCAAAGGATTGCTCCCTATGTTGGGATTGTCCTCCTTGAAGGTAAGCCATTTTGCATTAATCAATTCTTGCACTTTAGATTTTAGGGCTTGACAATCTTCAATGGAATGCCCAACGGCTCCTGCATGATATTCACATTTGGCATTTGGATTATACCATTTTGGAAATGGTGGTTCAAGAGGTTTCATTGGTCTTATGACTACCATTGAATTTTGAAGTAAATGGGGCAACAATTGGCTATACGTGACAGGAATTGGATCAAAACGGGTTATCCTTTCTTCTCAATTGATAGGTGGTCTATAGTGATTCGAGATTGGGTATTGATTTTGTGGGGAAAATGCGGTAGGTGGTGGTTGATAAAAAGGTGGTCTTGAATGGTGATATTAAGGGTATGAGTTTGTGTGGTTGCAGCACATATGGGATAAGGATGTAAGGAGTTATGTGGTATCGGGGGCTGGAAAATTAAGGTTCGATAAGAATTGATGGGTTGAAAATTAGGAGACTCTGGGTTTACCATTACAATGTTAGCGTCTTCTTCTTTCTTTTTGTGAATGTCGTGTGGGTCGTTTCACGCTAGGTTGCAGCACATACGATCTTTGCCGTCCTCATACCACTTTCCTTCCTTTCTCCATCAGACAAGGTTAGAAAAGTTTTGATGACATACTCCCAAATCATCTTGTTATAACAAAGGCGACTGGAGAGTATCCATAAACATACCAACCATTTCTCTTCAGTAATGGGGTTCTACTTGTGAGGCATTTCCCTCCACCGTTGTGCGTATTCTTTGAAAGCTTCGTTGTCCTTTTTCAGTGACTTTTGCAATTGCATCCTATCAGGGGCCATGTCAACGTTGTACCTGTATTGCTTCAAAAAGGCATCAGCTAGGTCCTTCCATGAACAAATTTGATTTCGCTCAAGATGCATATACCAACTTAACGATGCCCCACTCAAACTGTCTTGGAAAAAGTGAATGAGAAGTTTATCGTTATGAGCATGAGATGCCATTTTTCTACAATACATAGTTAGATGATTTTTAGGACATGTGTTGCCTTTGTATTTTTCAAAGTCAGGAACCTTGAATTTGGGAGGGGTAGTCACATCAGGAACCAAACACATATCGAAAGCTTCAAGGCCATAAACATTATACCCCTCAATAGCTTTTATTCGCTCTTCCAAGACATGGAATTTTTCCTTTGATTGTGTATCATCCCCAATGTGAGGTTGATGCCAATTTCCATTAGTATCGAAATGGGGTACTTGGGGTGCAATATATGGAATATTTTCTGAGGGTTGAGTGTTTTGGGGTGGCAGATAGCCCAGAGGAGATGAAATTTGTGATTGGTTTGGGTTTTGGGGGTTGACGACTAAAGGTGGAGTATAACTGGGTGGAAGACCATACATAGGAAATTGCATAGTCGTTGTATGAGATTGCTGGGTAGTCGGGGTAAAGCCTGGTGGGTGAGAAGGAGTGGTTTGGTGTTCTTCATTTGCAGCCGGAGGATTCTCATTTGTATTCCCCTTCCTTGACAAAGCTTGTATAGCTTCTAAGATTTGATTAACCTTGTCCTTCAATTGGTTGACATCCATCCTCATCACCTCTTGATTTTGCTCAAGTTCTTCCATGATCTTCGCGTTTGCACGAGTTCGATAAGGGTGTCGGGGAAACAGCTTTATTGATTTTTTCTGTGTTTTTTTTAAAATAAATAAATAAATAAATTTTTTATGAGTATGCATTAAAATATGAATGAAGATGAAATCAATTAGTTAATTATGATAATTGGATGTTGGGGAATCATAAGCCTTATGCAAATTTTTTTAACAAGAACGAATTATTAGTGAAGAAAATATGGGGATCAGAAATTGAAATAGCAATCCTTCATTGATATTATCAGATTGCTTGAACTTTAAAAGTAAGTTTTCTTTTTTAGAATCCCATTTGTCCACTTTATAACATGTGACTAAGATTTGTATGATTTCTCAAAAATCCTGAAAATTTATGCAAAATGCTATTATGTTTTATTTTCCGTAGAAAGAGAGAAAAAAAATGTCATGAGATATGAATGAAACTAATATATATATTATACTCTTGAATATATGAGATGATTTTTGGTTTTAATTCTTACAATGAAAGCATCTATTGCTTATGTAGTGAAATTCTCACAAGGAGGCTCTATGGTTCTAACACGGTCCTAGAGCCAATAATCCTACTTGGAATATTGTCAACAACATAGGTAACTATTGGAGTGACAATAACTCCAAACATGATCAAACTCTAGGTGAGATCTGCATGCTAACAAACAGGATGTACATCCAGAAGGCTACCACTACGCAATCTCAATCTAAACTTAAGTTTTGTTCAAACCCGGGTATAAGGTTCCACTCAAAAGTGTGTGTCTTAATAAAAGTGTAGGCATTAAATAAACATAACTAACAAAACATATATATATTTATATTATATACATAAATAATAGATAAAATCATAACATAAATAATAAAAAACACTCTACTAGCCTAAGATTTTAATGTCAACCTATACTTATTTAATAAATAAAACCACAAAAGAAAAATAAAAATGAAAAAAAACAAATATGATAAAAAGTTAAAAAATTATGCACAATTAATTTTAGGCTTGACTCTCAAATTTCCCGTGGAGTTGCCAGCTGTCGCGCCTAAAATTCCGAGTTTCCTCGTTCAATGGGTCGCAACCATATTTTGTTTTAAATAGGTAAAATATTGGAAAACCCTTAAAATATAAAAAATGGTATTTGAAATCAGATTTTGAGTTCGGGAGTCCGATTATGCGTAGGGAAGGTAATTAGCACTACGACATCCGGCTAAAAAACGGTTACCTATATTAATTGTGCAAAATTATATCAACTTAACTATATTTATTCTCTTTAATTAAATTGGTATTTAATTGTTTTTTTTAAATGTGTTTTGAGATAAAGTGTGTTAAAAATAGTAGAACAGAAAGAAAGTTTATTAGTGTGCTTGACAAGAGTGTGATCTGCTCCTACGTTACTCCAGGTGCGATGGAGAAATCAAAAGCTACGTAGTTCTTGGTAGAAAATGTGGATGGTTGATTGCTTTTAATAATCATTGGTTATTTAAAACAAAAGTAATTTTGACGAACAAAACGAAAACTTGCTTGATTGAGTAATATTTTAAATATGAATTTTAAGACGATCCGAGTTGTACAACCGTGTTCTCAAAACTCAAGGACTAGAAAAGATGTCAGCATCTAATTTAACCATTTTTGAGAATATTTGATTATTATTTTTTTAAAGTAGAGTTTTAAGACCATCAAGTAGTACAACTGTGTCTTAACAACTCCAGATTTAAAAAAAAGATAATTAATTAAATTTAAAAAAAATTGATTTTAGATCTATTTATTTATAAGAATAAGTTTTAGAACTATCAAAATATATAATTTGTATTATGTAACTCTGGAATTAAAATATCATTTTTGATAATTTTTATGATTAATTTGTTTATGATTTTTAATTTTTTAATTTATTTGTGAAGATGAGATTTAGAACCACCAAATTGTCACAACTTGTGTTCTAAAAACTCAAAGTTAAAAAAGATGTACATCTAGTTATATTTTATGAAAATATTATTTATAATTATAAATTTTATTTTATTTTTTCTCCTTTTTAAGTAAAAGACCAACAGAAAACTAAATATTAAATAAGTTTAAATAATTCTTAAATAAAATTAATAATAACACGATAAATAACAAAAGAAAATAATGAACTTGCAACTTAATCTATTAAAAAATATATTTTTAATATTAATTAAAAATTGTTATAATGTAAAATAAAAGAATTTATTGTTATTAATTATGTTCATAATTTTATAATAACAGAATTAATTATTTTAAATGTAGTAAACATACCAAAATAATAATTTAATAAGATAAATGCATTACTAATGTTGTACGAATAGATGAACAACAGCTAAACCTATACGCATAAACAACGGAACAATCCTTGCCGTAAAAAAAAAAAACTAGGGTTAAACCAAACCACTGGTAATAGATTTTTAAGATTTCGAAAGACAACGGCTACAAAACAAATCTTTCAAACAAAATAATTCACACCCATTAAACGCACAAAATTTAAGCCAACGCCAACCAGTATGAACAAAATCTCATAAACAAAAATAAGAGAAAATACATGCCTTTTCTGATGCGGCTGAAGATGATGTGCGGGGCTTCTCTGTTCTCTTTGGTCGTTGTTAAGATGTGTGTTTTGAATATCTTTGTGGCTATGGATCTGGGTTATATTGTAGATGGATGTGGGTTTTGTGCGGGTAAATTTGTTCTCTTCTACCCTTTCTCTCGTTTACTAATCTTCTCTCCTTTCTCTCCAGATTTTTTTTAGAATTTTTCCTCTCCTCTTTCAGTTTTGTTTGTCTCAATTTATAGGGGAAACGGTTAATGTTTCCGTTCATCAGATAAATACAGATTCTGAATTTTGTATCGCTACTCACCAAAAATTAATTGGATTTTACATTGTTTTTGTAACAATTTTTAAGCAAAGTGTGATTTTAGGAAAGAATTATTTTTTGGTTTTCTATGTCTTACAAGTCATTTCTTTATTAAGTTACAAAGTAAATCAAATTAGTGAAATAACTGGTTTATAACAGGAATCTTAACAAGACAAAAAGGATAAAAGAGTAACATAGGATAAAACAGTAACATATATGCGTGTTTGACAGCAAAGAGGTCTAAAATGAAGGAGGCGTAAAGTGAAGAAGAAGAAGAAAGGTTGGCTGACAATAAACACAGCCTGGTTGTACTTTGATTTACAATCCAAATAATGAAAAGTAAAAACAAAATTAGAATTGTGGTGTTTTATTTTTGTTTTAAATTTGGTACATATTTAAACTTGAATGGTAAAATACTAATTTTTTTAAAAATTCCGATAACAACTGCAAAATATTTATTAGAATTTATATATATTATTAATTATTATTCAAATAATTATTAATTATTCAGACAAAATTGAGGTACTACAGCTGCCCCTATTTAATTATATTTTAGGTGGTAAAAAGATAATTAAATATAAGGACCTAAATTTTGTAAGTGTGAAAGTAAATTAATTTCAAATGTAGGAGAAATAGTAAAATAATTTTACATGTAAAAATAAGATGATGATTTGTTAAAAAAGAAAATGTAAAATTAAGTTGGTGATTAAAAATGATCGTCTTCGGAGTGTTTACCGATGCGTTGGTCGACATGAATAAAGTGATGATCGTCTTCGAATTGATTACCCGATGCGTAGATCGACATAAAATAAAGCTATGACCGTCTTCGGATTGATTAGCGATGCGTAGATCGACATAAATAAAGTGATTGATCCGTCAGATCGACATAAAATAAAGTGATGGACCGTCTTCGGATGATTACCGATGCGGTAGACGACATAAAATAAAGTGATGATCGTCTTCAATTGTTTACCCGATGCCGTAGATCGACATAAATTAAAGTGATGACCGTCTTCGGATGATTATGATGCGTAGATCGACGTAAATAAAGGTGATGAATAAGTGATGATCTTTTCTGGATTGATTACCGATGCGTAGATCGACATAAAATAAAATGGATGATCGTCTTCGGATTGGTTACGATGCGTAGATCGACGTAAAATAAAGTGATGATAAACCAAAGAGTTTAATTTAGGAATTGTAAATGAGATAAATTTGTTTATTTTATTTTTTAAAAGGAAGCATGCATGTGTAATGGCAAACGTAAAAATGAATAATGTGATACAAAAGTTGTTGAATATAAATAAAACATACACATAAGATATGCATGATTAGCTCATTATGCATGATATAAGGAGTTGTTTAGTATATGTAAAAGATGAGTGAAGATGCATAAATCACGTGTGAGTATTTGAAAAAAAAAATGAGACTAAATTTGTTTAGAAAGAGTGTAAGTCACAACATCGAACGATGATATTGTAAAATGTATATTCATTGCAATAAAACAAATGAGACATAGGTTACAACTCTTTCATCATCTTGTTATTCAGATTAGTCGCGTTATCAGTGATTATTTTATTTGGCAATCCATATCGACAAATCAATTCTCTTTTGATGAATCTGACACCACACTCTCGTCACATTGGCATAAGAAGCGGCTTCAACCATTTTGGTGAAATAATCGATAGCTACTAAGGATAAACCGGTGTCCATTGAAGATTTAGGCTCGATGAGTCATATAACATCCATTCCCCACATTGAAAATGGCCATGGTGATGTTAAAACATTCTAAAGAAGTGGGTGGTTACAGTTATTTAATCACATAGATTTGGACATTTATGACATTTCTTTACGTGACTAAGCAGTAGGATTCCATGGTCAACAATAGAGCCAGCCCCTTAAGATTTTTCTATTCGCGACTGTACAAGAATAAATTTTCTTAAACAAATGTTTCACCTGCACCCATTTGTACTCTCGGCAACATATCGGACATGCACACTGACCTTTAATAATTATATAATATTTTGATATATTACATATGCTGGAAAATCATTATTGTGCGAACAACATAGCCGTCAAATTGAGAACATTCTTCTTATACCCATCATAAACTTCTATCCCCGTTCCATATATTTTTTAAATCTTCATTAAGGAGTCAAGTATAGCGATGAACCTTTCTGATTGTTTGGGTTCTATAATTTAACAGAGACAACATCATAAAGCAACTTACGCTTATACATAACATAGGATCGGTCAGAAGGTTATAAATAATCAACAAAATACATGCACGTGTGTGCTGATGCTTTGAAGACCATGTGGATTCATTCCATCTGTAGAAAGTGCAAGTCGTAGATTTCTTGACTCTATCGCGAATTCAGAATACTCGTTATCAATTTTTGCCAATTGCGGAGAATCTGCAGGGTGTCGAAACTTTCCATCTCTATTTCTTTCATCTGCATGCCATGTCAACTGTTTTGAATCTTCTTCATTGCGATACATGCGCCTAAATACTTGGTATTTATAGAAAAATACCAACGAGTTTTGCTGGAGTAGATTATTTCTTCTTAATTCGAGAGACATTGCATTTCAGACACACACTTTTAGTAATTCATATTCGTTTCGAAATACAAATGCAATCGTTAGGACACCACATGAATCTTCGTAACTCATGCCATAGGCAAAAATTGTTTAGCCTCGTAGGTTCGACTGGGAAGTTATTCAACTGGCTGGACAAATATCTTTTAGAGCGTTAATATTATGTGAAGCTTTTATCAGACCATCATTACTCGCCTTTAAGTTGTACAACTTTAATATCGCTGACAGTGGCTTGTGATTTAGTACAGAAACCATAATATATATGAGTATTCATCATGATTACACAAACTATCTCTTCAAACAATTATAAGGATAATCCCGAAGAGATCTTCTTCAACTGCTTTTGCAATACTCGCTCATCGGTCCGATCATATTATCTAGTGTGAAATCAGTTAAGAAATGTAAACCATTCTCAAAATTAATGTTTCCTTTTTTTTTTCTCAACATGTTTATCAACATGTATGACTATTGAACAATTTCATGCCATACTAATATTGTATACCAATTCATTCTTTCTCTAACGACGCGTTTTCCAAAACAAAAACATTATAAAGAACAAGGGACAAACTACTCTATTTAGATTATTTGCATCTTCACTGCAACTCTACAACAAACTCCTTACACTCCATTTTTCATATCTTTTGACAATCGAATTGCAAACATCACATTTACCAAGATCATATTATTATGACCTATATATTCAGTTACAACAAAATAATAAGCTAACTATGATAACATATTTATACCAATATATAGTACATATCTAATATTGGAAATAGAACTAAGGTCCAAGTCTGATTTCAAAACAGAACAGATTAACAAATTTTAAAAAAGAATAGATTTTATATGATTTATTATGTAACAATTTATTAGTTTTAGTGACAACAACAAATTAAAAATAATAATATTGTCCAATGGAATCTAAAAAATTGATTATTGATTTGTATGCCTCTAATTTCCTTTGATGAAGTTTATTATATTTCATATTTACAAAGAAGGAAATCAATGTGCATATAAGATTGTTGAGTTAGGGCTACAAGTGGATAATTTGCTTTGGTGGAATGCTATTCCTCACAGTGTGTTTGACGTGTTTATTTGAAATCGATTGAAAGTTCCAGAGTATAGATTTCATTAATGTTTTATTTTAGTTTCACTCTAATTGAGTCTTATTTCACTGCACTATTTTTCATTGACTGTGATTTCATCATATTGAGTTTTTCTTAATAAATTTTTAATGCACTATTTTTTCATTGACGTGATTTCATCATATGAGTTTTCTTTAATAAAGTTTTTAATGAAGCCGTTGATGTCAATCATATAATGTGTACTTAAATTTTTGTTTTAAAACAAAAGGTAATACAAGACTCACGCGACTCAATTATCAATTAATTAAATCAAAATTGATTTTACATTACATAATCTAATGAGTGTAGAGTTCAATGTTTTAATAAATATATAATCAAACAATTTTATACTGTGATCAAGTGAAAAATATATCATTCTTTTTTCATGTCAAATGAATAATTTAAAAATGAATTTTATGATTATAGCAGTGACCGTATAAAATAATTTTACACTATCATGTCCAATCACACTCATTATCTTGTTATGTAAGCTTATTTTGTAATTATTTTTATAAAAATAACTGTCAAATCCTTCATTTTTATTGAGTGTGAGCGTAAAACTAGTTTTATTCATTTTTTTTTTTCTTTTTAAAAATATCTATATTAAAATATGGTTAGACTTTTGAGAGCTGCCGCCCCTCTTAATTTTCATAAAAATTAAGCACAACTCTATTTTTATTGTATAGGTATGAGAGATATGAATTAATTTGTTTTATTTAAATTATTTTATTATTTAAGTTAATGATTTTTACATAAATTAATTTAATTTGTTTTGTGTGTGTTTTGTTCATAATTCGCTATAGTGAAACATTGTTTAATTTGTCATCTGATGTGGTATTGTTTAATTTTGTTTGTCGTGTTCAGTGTTTTTTATTCATATTAATACATTAATTAAGTTGAGTGTTTTTTATTCATATTAATACACTAACTTCAATTATTTATCAACTCAATTAATGATTTTAATGCATCGGGATTATAGATATAGAGACATGAGTGTTCTATGTATTTTAAATTTATTTGTAGAAATTTTGATGTTTTGTATTCTTGATATGAATGTGATGAATTTATTCACAAAGTTATTATTTTTAATTAATTTTAGCAACTTTGTATTTTATTTTCGATCAATAATATTTTATTTTTTAAGAAAAATTATATACTTTTATCAATTTAAATGACTGAATATTGATTTTTAAAAATAATAAATATATATTTTTTTAAGATTATTATCACATCCAGCTATTATTATTATTTTATCGAATGCAATATATTTGATTCAGTTGGTTAATTAGTTAATGAATTTCACTAAAAAGCAAATCTTTTGAAAATTTAAAATTGAATTCGCGTAAAAAGTGAAATAGTGACGGAATGGAAATGAAATTATTTTCTAGAGAAAACAAATTATAAATCATCAAAAGAGTGGATCAAACATCATTATTTAAAACAAATTAAAGTAAAGTATTTTACAGAAAAAAAAATTATAGAATGACAAAAGAGTGGGTCAAAAATTTACTTGAATGTCATTCCATATAATATCTTTGGCATCTCTTCAACGCAACTTATCTCTCAATTGTCAATTGTAATTGAGACATTTGTACGAACAACAACCCCAAATATAGCTTACAAACATGAGCTTATGGGGCCAACTGGCTTACCACTCTCATTCCAGCCACCAAAATAAACTCATATTAGTAGAGTACATGCCCTAAACCCTAAAAAAAAAGAAAAAAAACACACAACAAATAGAGTATCAGTATACGCTCATAATTTAATGCACATGTTATACTCCTTGCTTTAATCACCTTTTGCATGATAGTTGCACCACGTTTGACTTCTTTTTCGTAAGTCTTAGACAGTGCCAACTTCTTACATTTTGAACTTCCTATATCTTTGTTTGTATCCATTTAACTACAACAAGATTCAACATGCAGTTTAGTATTAACATCAACAAGCTCAACATGGATCATGCATTATTATATAACAAGCTCAACATGTATCAGTATATCTTAAAAAAACTCAACATGCATTTTTAATGATTACAAAAAATTTATAACATCGATACCTAAATAATGGTTCGAAAGAAAGATGAAATGTGAAGAAAAGAGGGAACGCAGAAAGTTCCACAGAAATATGGTTCACAGAAATACGGTATTGAAGAAATACGTAATGAGGGTTACGTATTTCAATGAAAATATATTGTGTGAAATGGGACGAGAGATGATCTTGGATGGAAATAAGGTTCGAAATGAAGGAGATGATCGTGGAAATAAGGTTCGTAATGGACGGATGATAGGGTTTGCAAAAAGAAGAGAAGAACGATGAAGGTTGAGATGATAGTGAAGTTTACGTAATGAAGAGGAAACTGAAGCGGTTACTGTTATATATACGTAACCCTTTTACGGCGCTTTTTTATAACCCTTTTACAGCGCTTGTTTCAAAAGCGCTCTAAAAAGGCTTAGGCCTTTTAGAGCGCTTGTTTTGAAGCGTTGTAAAAGGCGTCCTTATTTAATTTTTTAAAAGGCTCTTTTACAGCGCTTTTCCCTATCAAGAGCGCTGCAAAGACCTCATTGTTTTATTATGTTATATATAAAACCCGTTTACAACGCTTGTTCAAATAAGCGTTGTAAAAGGTCTCTTTATTTTATTTTTAAAACAATATTTTACAGCGCTTATTTGCAAAAGCGCTGTAATAGACCTCCTTGTTTTATTATGTTATATGAAGGTTTTTTTTAAAGCCTTTTACAGCGCTTTGTTAAACAAGCGCTGTAAAAGGCCTTATTATTTTTGTGTTTTGTTATGTTATTTTTTAAACAAGCTCAACATGCAAAACCCACATAGTAGTAACTGGTCACCACCAAAATCCCTTCCTCTTCACCAAACTCTTCTCCTTTTATGCATCTTCTTCACAAACATCAAAGCTTACTCTTTCACAATTCAATCTCTACCTCAACACCCTTTTTATCTCTTTACATTCCATTTTATTCTTAAATCGAAACTTGGTATTCAGGTTCATTGCCATGTTGCGAAAAATGGGTTTGAGTCTGATGTTTTTGTTAACAATGTATTTTTGGGGATTCCCATGATGCGTACAAGGTGTTTGAAGAAAATCCTGTTAGAGATAGTCATGTTAGGTGCCTGATAATTATTATTAATAAAGCTTTTTACAACGCTTTTTCAAATAAGCGATGTAAAATGTCATTTTTACTTATTTTCAAAAGGGTCGTTTACAGCGCTTTTTATAAAAAGCGCTGTAAAAGATCTCAGTATGTTATTTTTGTGTTGGTTTTATTTGGGTTCAATTAGGATGACTGTAACTGATCAGACATTTTATTCCAATCGAATTGGCACTTAATTTACATTATATAAGTGATATTAGTATAAAACACTCAATTCTGCCATATTAGTATAAAACACTCAATTCAAATTACATGCATATTTATCACAATAATTCAGATTACATGCATATTTATCACAATAATTCAGATTATATTCATATTATCACAATAATTCAGATTACATGCATGGCTTATATAAACAATTAAACATATACATTAAGATGCTCTTCTTCTTTTCCTGGTGGCATTCACATTTGTTTGCCCATTTACAATACGAAACGATGGATTAATCCAAATTCCTCATCATGATTATCTCTAAGATATAAACCATCATCAGTTGAATCAATTTTCATGTGGTTGTTGTGATGTTGCAAATAAAAGATC
Organism: Cicer reticulatum; assembly: GCA_002896235.1. Classification (NCBI taxonomy): domain Eukaryota; kingdom Viridiplantae; phylum Streptophyta; class Magnoliopsida; order Fabales; family Fabaceae; genus Cicer; species Cicer reticulatum. The sequence continues at coordinate 12,574 of PGWS01022040.1, forward strand.
ATTACCAACATCTTCATCATTATTGTTATCATCACTTATTTTATTGGTCGTAGGACAACAGACCATTTATCATCAGAAGGATCAGTGACATAAACACTTGTTGAGCTTGCGACGCTAAAATAAAAGGCTCGTCTTTGTATCCACCCTATTAAAATCGACAAGCAAGAATCCTGACTCATCAATCCGAACGCCATTATTATTATCGACCCAGTTGCAACAAAATATGGGAACACGAAACATTGTGTAGTCTAACACCCATATGCGCTCGATAACCTAAAAATATGATAGATTTGCATATATTGGGTTTTTGTCTTTTGCACTTGAGACATACATCGCTTCAGCTACGAGAGTGACTCCACTATTTTGCATAGTGGTCTGATCATCTTGTTCTTTGGTATACAAAATGTGTAGCCGTTAATAACATAATCCAGTGTAAAGAAGACATGTAAGCTCGAACCATTTGCTAGCCACCTCAATCTATTTGAAATTGATCCGGGGTCTATATCAAATTTTGACTTTATGTGATTTTTTAACCATGTTATAAAACTTCGATTGTGCTCTCGAGTTATCCAATTTTGATTCCTATTCATGTTCAAACGAGATAACTGATCCAAGTGTATTGTAACATACGGTTGAACCTCATCACCATTGTGCAGAACATACAATTGTGCCTGCTCCCATTATGTCCTTGATATACTCAATAGTCTCCTTCCAATTATCCCTTCTCCTGATATTCTTCCCGAATGACGAGACATGGGAAGCCCTATGGATTCAACATTGGACAGATATTCAGTACAAAATTCAGCAGCCTCTTCAACAATGTATCGTTCAACAATACAACCTTCTGGTCGACTTCTACTTTTTACGTACCCTTTTTAAATAATTTTCATATATTGTTCTATCGGATAACATCCATCTCATATAAGCTGGCCCACAAAGTTGTTTCTCCTTAACCAGATGAACAGTAAAGGTGAACCATTATATCAAAAAACGATGGTGGGAAATACATTTCAAGCTCACACAAAAGTAACAACAATTTTCCCTCTGCAATGTCGGTAATGTTCTGAGGGTCGATCACTTTACTACAATTTCCCTGAAGAAGAAACGATAATCTAGTTAAGGCTAGTCGAACTTTTTCAGGTAAAATGGAACGTATACCTATTGGTAGCAAATGCTCCATTAGAATATGACAATCATGGGTCTTCAAACCTTTTAACTTGAGGTCTTTCATACAAACCAATTTTTTAATGTTCGAAGAGTATCCTTCTGGAACTTTAACTTCGTGTAGAAATTTACATAAACACAATTTTTCCTTTCTAGATAGAGTATGAGCGGCTGAAGGTAGATCGTGCGATTTCCTTTCTTTACTGGAGCCAATTCATTTCTTATTTCCCATATCGACCAAGTCCAATCTTGCGTTGACGCCATCTTTAGACTTTCACTGGAAACATTGAGTAACGTACCAATAATACACTATCAATACATTTGTCTTCAATATGCATCACATCGAGGAAATGTCTTAGTATATCAATGACTTCCATATGCAATTCAAAGAAAATTGACTTTTTCTTCCACCCGGTTTTGACTAGCTCTCCCGCAAAAGGTTTTGCAAATTTATTGGTCAAACTTGTACTTTTTCAAGTATTTGATATTCAGTCGGTGCTAAAGGAGTTTTACCTTCCTCTGATTTTCCATTGAATGCATTCTCCACCACGATACTGATGACTATAAGGTTAAAAAATCTACGATGTCCAAGAACACATTCTTCTACAATGTTTCAACCGCATCCAATTTGTACTTTCTTCACATATAGGACATGCACACTGACCTTTAATGCTATATCCTGATATAATTACCATATGCTGGAAAATCATTAATTTGTGGCGAACCAACATAGCCCTCAAATTGAAACATCTTTCTATACCCATCATAAACTTCCACACCTGTCTCCACATACTTTTTAAATACTTCGATTAGAGGAGTCAGTAATACGTCGATATCATTCCCCGGTTGTCTGGTGTCTACGAAACTTAAAAGAGAGGGACAACAAATCATAAAACTTACGCTTCATACAATAACCATGGAGGTAAGTTATATATTACACAAAATCACACGGTCACGTGCCTATGTGAGATGCTTTGAAGACCATGTGGAATTCATTCCATCAGTAAGAAAGTGCAAGTCTTAAGATTCTGGACTCTATCCCAAATTCCAGGATACTCGTGATCATTTTTGCCCATTGTGGAATCTGCATGGTGTCGAAACATTCCATCTCTAATTCTTTCATTTGGAATGCCATGTCAAGTGTTTTTGGAATCTTCCTTCACTGCGATACATCGCGCCTAAATCTCTGGTCATTATAGGAAAATAACAACACGACTTTGCTGGAGTAGATTCTTTCTTCTTATATCGAGAGACGATTGCATTTCGGACACGCCTTAAGTAGTTTCATATTCGTTTCGAAATAAAATGCAATCTTAGGAAGCACATGAGTCCTTCGTAACTCATTCAATAGTAACAAAATCCGTTTAGATCTCTCGTAGGTTCGATCTGGGAAGTTCATTATTATATCTGGCACATATCTTTTCACGAGTGTTAATAATTTTGTAAAAGCTTATTCATACATCCATTACTCGCTTTTAAGTCGTACAACTTTAATATCGCCGACAGTCTTGTGATCTTTAGTACAACCCATTATATAATTATTTCTCTACATCACTCAACAAACTTTCAAACATTTAGGACAATCTCGAAGATCTTCTTCACTGTTTTTGCGATCTCATCAACTCGGTCGCTCATATGTATCTTATCAAAGTCAAGTTGAAGCATATGTCGAACTATTTCTCAAAATTAATGTCTTCCTTTTTTTTTTCACCATTGTCTTATCCAACATGTTGTACTTTGATCAATTCCATTACATACTAGATGTCCTTCTAATTCATCTTCTCTAACACGTTTTCCAAAACAACATTTTAAACAAGGACAAACTACTCTATTTGGATCTTTTGCATTCTTCACTACAAACTCAACAAACGCCATTTCACCTCCAATTTCATACTCTTTTACAACGATTGGCTGACATCCATTTCCTATCCATATTATACACCTATATAAATGCAGTTACAAAATATAGCTTTCAAAACTATCAACAAGTTTCAAAAAGAAACCAATATCAAACTAACAATTTCAAAACAGAACAATCATGTGGTATAGTTTTTGACAATTTTAAAACATAACAGATTCATGTGTAGAAGAGATTTAATATATATATATATATATAATACATTTTAGTAGATTTTTATATATACAAAACATAACAGATCATGTGTAAAATTAACCTGAGACAACAGAGATGCGCCCCAGTACGTAGAGATATAGGGTCCCAACGTAACTATATTTTTGAAAGAGTAGAGGATATGAGGGTTTCCACGTATATAATTATTTGAAAGATGTAGAGGATATGAGGGTTTCCAACGTTATTAATTATTTAAAGATGTATTTTACAGCGCTTGTGAAAAAAGCGCTGTAATAGGTAGTTAAATTCAATGAAAGCGCATGTATTTTACAGCGCTTGTGAAAAAAGCGCTGTATTAGGTAGTTCAAATATTTGGAAGCGCATGTGTTTACAGCAGCTTGTGAAAAAAGCGCTGTAACTGATACGCGAAAGCGCTTCCTTTTACAGCGCTTTTTTGACAAGCGCTGTAAAAGCCTTATAACGTGATGCGCAAACGTTATATGACCTACTACAGCGCTTGTTTTACAGCGCTTGTCAACAAAAGCGCTATAAAAGGTTCGGTTATTTTTAAAATATAATTACAACAGCGCTTGTGTTTAGCAAGCGCTGTAAAATGGGCGCTGTTAAATGTCATTTTTGGCGTAGTGC
>PGWS01022059.1:0-11718 GCA_002896235.1 Cicer reticulatum
CACAAAGTTTTCTGGCTGCACCATATAGATCGTCTCATCAATGTCGCCATTGAGAAAAGCTGTTTTTACATCCATTTGATGAAGCTTCAAATTAAAGTGAGCAACAAGAGCCATGATTATTCTTAAAGAGTCATTCGATGAAACCGGAGAGCAAGTCTCTTTATAATCAATCCCTTCCTTTTGAGTATAACCCTTAGCTACAAGACGTGCCTTATATCTCTCCACATTACCATTGGAATCCCGCTTGGTTTTAAAAATCCATTTGCAACCAATGGGTTTCACTTCTTCAGGTAATGGGATAAGTTCCCAAACTGAATTGTCTTGCATAGACTTGTACTCCTCATTCATTGCTTCGATCCACTTATTTGAACGAGAATCTTGCATGGCTTTATGAAAGTTGACTGGGTCGTCTTCCGTCATGCCAACATTTTCCTCTACCTCATTGATAAATACTACATAATCATCCGAAATAGCATTTTTCCTTTCTCTAGTGGAGCTGGCTCTTGAGGCATTTGTTCTTGAGGATCTTGAATTTGATCTGAATTTTGTTCTTCCTGAACAACTAGATCATCTTGAGTTTGTTCAATAATGGGAAAGTCAATTGGTGGAAGAATCAGTTCTGGAATTGTTACCGATTCTTCCTCAAAGACAAAAATTGTTCTCAAATTAGGATCATAAAATTTATAGCCCCTTGATTTTTCTGAGTACCCTATAAAATAGCTGCTAATTGTTCGGGGTTCAAATTTCTTTTCATTCGGCCTATAAGGCCTTGCCTCAGCTGGACATCCCCAAACATGAAAGTGCTTCAGGCTAGGCTTACGCCCAATCCAAAGCTCATAAGGTGTTTTAGCCGCTGCCTTAGTTGGTACTCTATTAAGAATGTATGCTGCTGTTTTTAATGTCTCTCCCCAGAGTGACTCTGGCAAGGTGGAATGACAAATCATACTTCTTACCATATCCTTAAGAGTCTTGTTTCGTCTTTCAGCTACACCATTCATTTTGGGTGACCCCGACATAGTGTATTGTGGGACGATTCCACATTCCTCTAGGTATTTGGCAAATGGTCCTGGACGTTGTTCACCTGAATCGTCATATCTGTCGTAGTATTCACCACCACGATCAGATTTGACTTTTTTAATTCTCTTATTAAGTTGATTCTCAACTTCTGCCTTAAAGGATTTGAACACGTCTATTGATTGGGATTTTTTCGTGAATTAGGTAAAGGTAGGCATATCTAGAGTAATCGTCTATGAATGATATAAAATATTGTTGACCATTCCAAGAAGGAGTTGGAAATGGCCCACAGATGTCCGTATGTATCAATTCTAAGACGTCTGTAGCTCTATATGCGCCTAATTTCTTATCTTTAGTTTGTTTTCCTTTAATGCATGCTACACAAACGTTAAGGTCTGTGAAGTCAATGGAATCTAAAATTCCATCTGACACAAGTCGTTCAACTCTATTTTTAGAGATGTGACCTAGACGTTTGTGCCAAAGCACTTTTCTGAATTGAAATTGTCAATTTTTCCGCTTAGTACCTACGTGATTCCAACATTCAGGTTTCATTATAGTTAGCCACAGTTTCAACAAATGATGATTATATAACTAGAAAAAGTAAACCAGGTTCCAACAACATTCGAATTTTAAAGACAGTAAATTCTTTATTCCCGAATGAACAATAATATCCTGATTTGTCCAAATAAGAAATAGAGTCAAATTCCGTCTAAATGACGGTACAGACACCAGTTGTCTTCTGTCTATAATCAATAATGATCCCGGAACTTAAAGGCAGATCGAAAAGAATAAGTCTATAATAATCCAAATTCCTATGGCTGTTATCACTTCTACCTTCTTCCCATCTCTACATAGATGCTCTTAGTCAAGTATCGACTAGGTATCTTTCGTGAAGCATGCAACCTGCATTAAGAACACTGATGTTAGTAGTTGCACCAGAGTCTAACCACCAAGTGTTTCCAGGTACTGAAGTCGGATAAATTAACCTCATAACAGACCAGGAAGAGAGACAGAATCATACATCATTTAACACGCTCAGAAGCCGTGATATTGTCGACATCAATCCGTTCTTCACGGTGTCCAGAACTCCTATGAGAAGATTGCGCAGTTGTTATCTCTGAGTCTGCTTCTCGTTTGATTATGGACTGCCTTAGCAACAGCTTGGTTCTTGGGCTCCTCAAATTCTTTAATCATGGACCCTCCTGTCTCTAGAGATGCTAGTAATAGTGAGCACTTCAGTCCTATCTTGCTTCAGCCTGTCCTCAAATCTGCGCACATAATGAAATGAGCTCATAAGAGTCCATTCTCCTTTTGACAGTTATAGAGTTCACCGTGTAAACTGACTGAGTTGCGAATCGTAAGAGACAAACCAAACAAATGAATGAGTAGTCAACTGACAATCAAGCCTTTAGACCGTGTAGCTTAGAAGCAAATGTATGAAGATCATCATCATAATGTGCCTCTCTTATATTTCCTTTGCGTTTGATGTATTCTACTCATGTGAAAATTCAAAGTTCTGAAGCAGACTTAGAACTTGTTTCGTCTTAGTAGACTTTTTACAAGCGTGTTCCATCTCAGCAAGGAATTTTTCAGCGTGGTATACTATCTCATCCGAGATCTAGCGCAATCACAATGAAGAGACTTCAGGAATGTCTGGTCTTTATCCGCACATAAGACTTGATGCGATTTTGAGTCGATCCTATTTCTCATACTCTATTCAACTTACAGCGATTCATAACACAGATGCTTATTGATGACTCAACTAATGAAGAATGTTCGTTAATCTCAATTTTGGGTTTCTCTTGATACTAGTTGTTCAATCACAATGGCCTGCACAAGAGTTCACAAGCCTCATCATCATTCTAACAGATGTCTTTTGCATAGTCGTGTCTAATATTCTAGCCAAACATTTATTTGCGAAATGCTCAAGCAACTCTAAACACATCGACTTATCCGATCCATTGTACTTACTTTCTTGTCAAAGTTCTTTGATTTTCCTTTGGATTTAAATCCTACACTTGCACTGGCCCTCTTGTTAATGTAGATTCAGAATTCTATCAGGATACTTTGTTGTTAACGTTTGTAGTTATTTTCTTCTTCGTCACACTATCCCTTTTTGATTTCCTTTTTATTTATAGCTGTTGTCAAAATCAAGCTTGATCGCGATATATCAGTCTTCAAAACCTCCATTTCTGTCATTCATCCATTTTATACTAACAAATTTCGCTTGCTTAGCGATGCATCATTTTCGTGCTCTGCAATTGCTACAAGACTCGACATGATATAACCATGTCTTTGGGATTTTCAATTAGAGCAACACAATGTAATCAATATATTGAATGCAAGGATCTTAAAATCTTTTCATCACAGCTTTGTTCTGATGGTTTCTCACCACAACAGTCCATCTGATTTGTAATGTTTCTCAATCTTAATATTAAGTTGAAAATATCTTCTCCTCTTTCCTCCATCTCACGTCAGTAGCTCGAATTGCCTATGAATGGGTTTGCACATTCATCTTCTCTATGTCACTCACATATGAATTTACTCCTTTAAATAGCATTTATCAACAATGTATCGGGATTCTTTTGCACTTCTTGCATTATTTATCTTGTCAAAGTTGATTGTATCAAGACATTGATGAAGAATGAATGTAGCTTTACAATTTTTCTCCATGTTTTCTTTAAAAATTGATCTTTATGCTTCTATTGGATTGGCTCCCAAATCATCAAACCTTTTTTTTTTATGATCAATGGTCCAAGACTTCTGAATAATCCTCAGATAAGGCCACGAATTGTACAACTCCATCTATTTCTCTCGCAATCTTTTGCATCAATGTGTGGCTATCGATACTAATAGCCGATAATATTACTCATTGTTTGGCACTGAAGTCACCTCACTCTCATTCATGTTTTAATCTCACATCTTCACTCGTTTTTTCAGCTACTGATTTGGATCATAATAGCGGCGTCGTATGGATACCAAGTTTAGCTTCGAGTGTTGTTAGCTTGACACAACATGTACTAAAAAGAGAAAATTCACTTATTGAGCGTTTGGGGTTTAGGTTTAGGGTCTTAAGGTTTAAGGTCAGGTTAAGGGTTTCGACTTTAGGTTTCGGGTTTAGTGGTTTGAGGTTTTAATTAGGGTTTCTGGTTTTGGGTTTAGGGTTTTCGAGCTTCGGATTTCAGGTTTAGTTGTTTTCAAAGGTTACGGTTTTTCGGTTAAGGGTTTCGGGTTTAGGGTTTGGGATTACGGTGTTGGTTAGGGTTTTAGTTAAGGGGTTTCGGGTTTCAGGTTTTTGGGGTGTTCGTCGTTTAGGGTTTCAGGGTTTAGGGGTTACGTGTTTAGGGTTTAGGTTAATTGTTTTGAGTTTAGGGGTTTAGGTTTTGGGTTTCTGGGATTCAGGTTTTAGGATTAAGTATATGGGTTTCAAGGTTTAGGGTTTTAGTTAGGTTTTCGGGTTTAGGTTTCGAGATTCAGGTTTATGGTCCCAGGTTTAGGTATTAGGGTTTTTAGTTTAGGGTTCAAGATTTGGGTTCGAGTTTAGGGTTTAGAGTTTCAAGTCTTAGGGTTCGTTTTTTGGGTTTCTTGGGTTGAGATTAAGGGTCCACTTCTGGTTCTAGGTTTAGGGTTCTTGTTTTGGGTTTAGGGTATAGAGTCCGAGTTTAGGGTTTCAGGTTTTAAAGGATTCAGGTTTAGGGTTTCATTTTAGCGTCTCGGGTTTAGGGTTTTGTGATTAAGGGCTTTAGTTTTAGGGTGTTAGGGTATTGTCGGGTCTATGGTTTAGGGTCGCTGTTCGGGTTTAGGTCAATCGAAGGTTTAGGGTTTGAGTTTTAGGTGTTCAGATTTAGGGTTTCAATTTTATGGTTTAGGGTTTAGGACTTCAGGTTTCGAGTTAAGAGTTTTAGGATTAGGGTTTCATGTTTAGGGTTTAGGGTTTAAGGTTTCCAATTTCCGGTTTTGGGGTTTCGGGTTTATTGTTTATTGTTTTAGGTCAAGGGTTTCTGGTTTTGGGTTTAGGGTTGTGTTTCGGATTTAGGATTACGGCATTAGTGTTTCAGGTTATGGGTTTCGAGTTTAGGGTTCGGGATTAGGGTGTTTAGATTTAGGATTTCCACTTAAGGGTCAACGATTTATGGTTTTTGGGATTTTGTGGTTAGGGTTTCGAGTTTAGTGTTTCGTGATTATGGTTTCAGGCTTAAGGTTTTCAGGTTTCAGGTAAGGGTTCAGGTTTAGGGTTTCCGATTTAGGCTTTTGGGTTTGGGTTTGGGGTTTGGGTTTAGGATTTAGGGTTTTAAGGTTTCAAGTTTTGGTTTTGGGTTTAGGGTTTTGAGTTTAAAGGTTTCGGGTTTTGGGTTTTAGGTTTAAGTCTTTCATGTTTCGGGTATAGGTTCGAGTTTAGGGTTACGGGTTAATGGTTGACTTTAGGTTTTCGGGTTTAGGGTTTCTGGTTTTAGGTTCAGGCTTTCTAGTTTTTATGTTTAAGTTCAGTTTCGGATTTATGGTTTAGGTTGTAGGGTTTAGGGTTGTTCAGGTTGGGTTTCGGGTTTTAGGGTTTCTGGTTTTAGGTTTAGGCTATCTGGTTTTGGGTTTAGGGTTTCGAGTTAATAGTTTCGAGATTAGGGTTTCGGTTAAGTGTTTTAGGGTTTCAGGTATTGGGTTTTTGGGTTTAGATTTAGCTTTTCGGGTTTAAGGTTTAGGGTTTCGGGCTTAGGGTTTTGGGTTTAGGGTTTCGGGTGTAGGGTTTCGGGATTAGTGTTTCAAGTTTAGGGTTTAGGTTTTGGGTTAATGGTTTTAGGATTAGGGTTTCATATCTAGGGTTTTCGATTTAGGGTTTCAGATTTCGGGTTTAGGTTTCGTGGTTAAGGTTTCGCATTAAGGATTTCGGGTTTATGGTTTCGGTTTCGGTTTCTGGTTTTAGGTTTAGGGTTTCTTGTTGTGGGTTTGGGTTTCGGATTTCAGGTTTAGGTATTAGGGATTAGGGTTTCGAGATTAAAGTTTCAGGTTTAGGGTTTCGAGTTAAGGGTTTCGGGTTTTGGGTTTCGTGTTTAGTGTTTAGGGTTATGTGTTTCGGGATTAGGATTATTTGTTATTATTATTTTCCTTACGTAGTTGTATTTCATAATGTATATATAAAACATATAAATAAAATAACAGTTGTTAAAATAATTATTATAATCTTTTTGACGATTTTATTTTGTTAAATGTTATGAATTATTTTGTTTTGAAGTACAACTTTCATAATGAAGATTTATTTATTACTTCATACAAAGATAATAACATATAATAAAAATAGAATTATCAAATAGAGATTAATTATTATTTTATTTAACAACTATATTATTATATGTTATTACTTATTTCGTTATTTAGCTGTAATAATTATATCATATATTTGTTTTATATTTTTACTTCATAACGAAGATAATGATAACATATAATAAAGGAGTTTTGTAAATAAAGTAATAATTCATCTTTATTTTGGAAACACTTTATTTTAATATATTTTATTATTATCTTCGTAGAAGTACAAATATCAAAATGAAGATAAAATAAAAAATAATGAAATAAACTTGTTAAATAAAGTAATTATATATATTTATTTGGTATCTTTAATTTTATTATATGTATTCTTATCTTTGTTTTGTAGTTGTTTCATAGTTGTACTTCGAAAATTTAAATAAATAGAGTTTTTTAATATTAATTATAATAATTATATCTTTATTTGATAACTTTATTTTAGGCTTAATTGCAGTTTGGTCCAATTATTTTAGCTGAATTGCGAAAGTAGTCCCTCCAGTTTAATTTCTCCTCCATTTTTGGTCCCTCAAAGAAGAATTTTTGGTCCAAAATTAATTAAATTTCCATTTTTTGGCATTTAATTAAGTCACACCACGCCATCAATATCTCAATGTGCAACAATTGTAACTGAAATATATGAAGATCATAAATTGTGTGACGTGACTTTAAAAAAACGTCATTTCATTCAGTTTTGAACAGCCAAATTCTGTTTGGGACCAAAACTAGGAAAAGAAATAAATAGAACTGATAACTTCATGATTCAGATAAAATAGGAGGACCAAAATTGCATTAGTCTTTAATTTTCATTATAGTTATTATTATTTGTTTTGTACTTATACTTTATAACGAATTAATAAAACATATAATAAATAGAAGTTTTCAAATAAAGTAATAACTATTCTTTAATTTGATAATTCTATTAAATTTATAGGTTATAATTATCTAATAAAATAGTTTGTCAATAAGTCATAAATTATATTTTTATTTGACAACTCTAATTTATTAAAGTGATTATTATTTCCGTTTGGTAGATGTATTTTAAATACATAACATATATATATGTAATTATTACTTTATTTCATAAACTCTTTTTATTATATGTTGATTTACAGTCTTCGTTAGGAAGTATAACATATGATATATAATAAAATAGTGTTGTCAAATATAGTTATAATTACATATTAATTAGAGAATCTATTTATTAAATGTTATATTGTCTACGTTTTGTAGTTGTACTTAATAACTAAAATAATAATAACATTATAAGAATATTAAGTTGTCAAATAAATATCTGATTATTACCTTTATTTGACAACTCTATTTTATTATATGTTATTACTATCTTCGTTATAAAGTTACAACTTTATAAGGAAGGCATAATAACATTTATAAAATAGAGTTGTCAATAAAGTAATAATTAACATGTTATTTTGACATTCTACTTATTATTGTTATTCATTATATTTGTTTTGTATTTTGTTTTTCATAACAAATATAATAAAAACATATAATAAAGTAATAATTACATCTTTATTTGAAAACTATATTTTATTATTATTTATTATTATCTTCTTATTTGTAATCATACTTCGCAAGGAAGATAATCCCAAATACTACACCGAACCTTAAACCCTAAACCCTAAATCCTAAACCATAAACTAAACCCTAAACCTGAATACTGAACCCTAAATCCTAAACCATAAACCTAAACCCTAAACCTGAATCCTAAACCGTAAATTCTAAACTCTAACTCCTGAATCTAATTAACACCCAAATCCTAAACGTGAATTTTTAAATCAATAAACATGATTTTTTAAGAATCTTAACACCCAAACACAGCTCAACCCTAATAAAATATTGTTGTCAAAACGAAGATGTAATATTACTATTATTTCTTAACTCATTCTATTATATGTTATTACAATCTTCGTTTGAAATAAACTATAAAACGAATACAATAATAACAATAAATATAATAAATAGTTTTGTCAAATAAGTAATAATTACATATTAGTCAGAGAACTCTATTTTATTAAATGTATTATTGTCTTCGTTTTGTAATAATTATGAGATTGTTTTGATAGAATCTGAGATATCTCACTCTTGTTTGAGATTCGATTCCTTACAAAGAATATAAGTAAGTATAACACAGTATGATATAAAAGTTCAGAACTGATTCGTTTTTTTGTGAAAATGAGAATTTTCAAGTATGTGAAATGTGAAGATTTGTGAGACTTTGATAGCACTTGAAGTTCTCCATTTTTCCTGGACATTGGCCTTTCTTTTATAGGCGTTTGGAGCATTTAATAATGGTCAAAAGAGTTGTTGGTAGTGCTCTGTCAGTTTTGACCAAAACCAATATATATGATTAAAAAAGTTCCAGCCTTTGAATATTTTGAATCCGTTTTGATTGATGCTCTTACAGGCTTTTTTGATCAGTTTGCCTTTGAGTTTAATGATCCTTGAAGCTTCGTATTTAATTATTAATGTTACAGCTTCGATCTGGAGCCTTGAATCTTTTCAAAAAAGTTTGGTGAATGATTATAATCCTTTGCAGAAGTAAGGAGATCAAAACTGAAATTCTGCAGAAACGAAGATTGATTATCAATATGGTTTTGGCGGTTTGATCTATCTGGAGATTGATGATCAATCTGGAGTTTCAGTTTGATTATTCTGGATGTCTTCCTGATGTCTTTTGTACATATCAATGATTGATTGAACTTTCTTGACAGTTTGGATGAAGGTGTTTCCAAACTGTTTCAACTAGCTTATTTCGAGGACCCTTTATCTTAATGATGTCGATAAAGCCAGCTTTTTTACTGAGATGAGACCTATTTGTTCCTGGCCATGTACTGATGAACTTAGTATAAAATTCAGAGACAAGAGCTTCATTGAAATAGTGGAGATTGATTGGTCAAGATGTTGTGACGATCAGTCTTGAATCTAAAGATCATTCTCTCATTTTGTCCAGAAATGTCTTGTTTCTTTGTCTGCTTCAGTTTTTAACTGTTTTCTTTGTTTTGCTTGATTCTTATCTTTGAATTAATTCACTCAAAAGCACAACTTAAATTAACATAACATTTTAGAATCATAATTAACATTCTTAATTAACCTTTGTTTATTTTCATCAAAACTTTAATTTGAGAGTTTGTTTTAACAACCCTTTTATGCAATGCTCCTAACACTTTCCAACGCTGCATGATTAGTATTTTTGTTGATTTGATAGATAATTGTATAGAAGTTTTCATGGATGATTTTATTGTGTATGGTTCCTCATTTGATGCATGCTTGAACAATTTAGATAGAGTTTTGCATAGATGTATTGAAACTAACATTGTGCTGAATTATGAAAAATGTAATTTTATGGTTGAACAAGGCATAGTTTTGGGACACGTGATCTCTAAAAATGGGATAGAAGTGGATCCTGCCAATATTGATGTAATTTCTAATTTGCCTTACCCATCTTGCATCCACGAGATTCGTTATTTTCTTCGCCATGCAGGTTTTTAAAAGCGCTTTATCAAGGATTTCAACAGTATGACGAATGCAAGAAAGCGTTTGATTTCTTAAAGGCAGCATTGACCTCTACTCCCATAATTCAGCCACCCAATTGGACATTCCCTTTTGAAATTATGTGTGATGCATCTAACTATGCAGTGGGAGCAGTCCTTGCACAAAGGGTTGGTAAGGTTGCCCATGTTATTTATTATGCTTCTAGGACTTTAGATTCTGCACATGCTAATTATACCACCACTGAAAATGAACTTTTAGCTATTGCTTTTGAACTTGATAAGTTTACATCATATTTGCTAGGTTCGAAGGTAATTGTTTTTACTGACCATGCAACTTTGAAGTTCTTGCTGAAGAAACTAGAAGCAAAATTTAGATTGATCCGATGGATGTTATTACTCCAAGAATTTGATTCAGAGATTAAAGATAAGAGTGGAGCTGAAAATTTGGTGGCAGATCATTTGAGAATAATAGAAATGGATGAGGACCCTATCCCCATTCAAGATGACTTCCTTGATGAGCAACTGCTACAGTTGCATGAGGTAACTCCTTGGTTTGCTGATTTAGTTAATTATCTAGTTGCTGGAGTCCTTCCTGTAGATGCATCCATAACACAAATACACAAACTTAAAAGTGATGCCAAATAATATGTGTGGGATGATCCATAAATGTGGAAATTTTGTAGCAACCATGTGATTAGGCAATGCGTTTCCCACCATGAGGCTCAATCAATTCTTCATTTTTGCCAAACCTCTCAAGTTGGGGGACATTTTGTTTAAAGATGCTTTTGAGACTTACAAAACTTGTGAACAGTGCCAAATAACAGGAACAACAATCACTCGTAGGAGTGAGATGCCTCAACAACCTATGCTTTTCTCTGAAGTATTTGATGTGTGAGGCATTGACTTTATGTACCTTTTTTCTGTATCTTTTGGTTTTGTCTACATTTTACTAGTTGTTGATTATGTTTCGAAGTGCATGGAAGCAACACCCACTAGGACTAATGATCCTAAAATTGTTGTAGGTTTTATCAGATCAAATATTTTTTTGCATGTTTGGAATACCTCGGGCCATCATAAGTGATCAAAGCACTCATTTTTGAAACCGCACCATGGACGCTTTGCTTCGAAAATATGGGGTTGTGCACAAAGTTTCTACACCTTATCATCCCCAGACTAATGGGCAAGCTGAAATCTCAAACAGGGAAATCAAACAGATCTTCGAAAAGATGGTGCAACCAAACAGGAAAGACTGGAGCCACCGACTTGAAGAAGCTCTTTGGGCTCATAGAACAACCTACAAAACACCAATAGGGATGTCCCCTTATCAACTTGTGTTTGGTAAGGCATGCCACCTCCCAATGAAAATATTTATTGGGCGATCAAGAGTTGTAACCTTAAGATGGAGAAAACAGGTTTGAAGAGAAAGCTTCAATTGCAACAACTTGAAGAGCTTAGACTTGAAGCTTATGAGAACTCTCAGACCTATAAGGAGAAAACTAAGTACTTTCATGATAAGATGATTTCTAGGAAGGAATTTTCAATTGGCCAAAAAGTTTTATTATTAAACTCCAGTCTGAAAATTATGGTTGGGAAACTTCGATCGAAGTGGATTGACCATTTTGTTGTTACTAACATTTTTCCTCATGGTGCAGTGGAAATAAAAAGTGAAAACACTGAGAAAGTGTTCAAAGTAAATGGACAACGCCTCAAGCAATTCCATGAGAGCTCTGTGCTTGAAGATGCTACCATAGAATAACTCTCATTGGAAAAGTCCGCCTACATTGAAGTTTGAACAGGGAGATCCTTTTCCTTACTCATATTTTATATTTGCTACTTTCATTGAAGACAATGTGTAATTTAAGTGTGGGGGTATTATTAAGGATTTTATTATTTA
>PGWS01022060.1:0-14866 GCA_002896235.1 Cicer reticulatum
TTACACCATTTGACCTTCTACTTTGTTGTAGATTTTGTGTCAACTTCCACTCCTCTAGTAGTTGTATATTGCAGTTGATGACTTGCATTGGATTCTCACTAATGTTGTGTCATGTGTGATTGTTTCGTTGTTGCCATAGACTCCACATAATCACTGCCATGGAGGCCACTTAGGTATGATCAAATCTCTGCAAAAGAGGAAAAATCACAATTGCATATGAGTTTGCTTCAACAGTGGTCACTTGCATCATATCTCTAAAATTGCATTGCTACCAACAATTCATACCATTCATGCACAAAAAGAAAGCATGCAAACTATCTATGACCCCATCTTCACACAAAACACAACAATTAGAACAATTGACACCCTTATCATGTAGTTTTGAACGCGTAGGAAGGTTGTTCCGACAAATTCTCTACAAAAGATTTTTCACTTTTAGTGGTACCTTTAACTTCCAAATTAAATTCCAGTTGCCTAACATTTTGAAATTTGAAGTATAAATGAAGTCGTTCAAACATAATTTGTAGACACTTCAGATAATATACATACTACTAGAATCAACTTTCCAAACTCCGATATCCTCTCTCACCGAGTCAAAAAGAGGTGTTTTGAGAATCTTTTGTGTGGTGATATGATCAAACATTGTTGTAAAAAGGGGGTATATTCCATTATTTATGTCAAGACATAATCAAACTATCAACACAAACATTTGCATGTTGATCAGACACCCTTAGTGGTTTAACAAGGCTAGACCAATCGCTTAGCCAATTGTGTTTCCACAAAGGGATACTAGATCCACTTCCTATACTCCATCGAGACCCCGCCTGCAGAGCATTCCAAATGCTCTAACAAACATAACTTGGATTGTGACTAAGGTTAGCAGACAAAAAATCACTAAGGGAAAAACTTTAGCGTTGAAAAGACAAAGGATAAGGTTGTTCGGATTAGATAACAGTTGTCATTCTTGTTTACCAAGAATAGATATATTGAAAGCACTAATGTTTTTAAAATCCATACCTCTGTTGCGTTTGTGTATTGTGAGTTTTCCCCACTTGAGTCAATTGATGCCTCTAGCATGTCCTCTAATTTTGCCCCACCAAAATGAATTCATTATTTTTTCAATCTCATCCTCTAAAGTAAGGGGTAGCAGAAAATATGCTCAATACATAGGACAAAATAACTTGGAGAACGGATTTAATTAGGACTTGCGGCCCATCCGGGATAGACTTTTACTACTCTAAGAGTTAATCTTCTGTCAAACTTTGTCCTTAATGAATGTGAAAGTATTTTCTTTACTTCTATCAATCATTGAAGAGAATCACATGTATTTTCCAGTCTCTTATACTAAGTGCACACCTAGAAGGTCTGTAATCTTGTCTTTCAAGTCTTCATGCACATTTCTGCTACAAAACACTTTAGTTTTTTTCAAATTTATAGCTTGGCCCGAAGCAGCTTTGTAAACATACAAAATATTTTTCATAGTTTGTGCTTCTCTAATAGATGCTCTAAAGAACAAGAAGCAATCATTTGAAAACATAAGGTGTGACATAACTAGGGCGTTTCTACACACTTTGACTCTATGGAGGTCACCACGACTTTCCGTCTTTTTTATTAACGTTGAGAGCCGTTCAACACAAAAGGAATAGATACTGCGACAATGAATCACCTTGGTGGAGACTGACTTCATTCTAAGATAATAGGACCAACACAATCATTACTCAATGTGACTTTGTGCTCTATTGACTCGACAGTAACCTAAAATGTTAATTAAGTTTAGTTGTGACTTGTTTCTTTTGTTTTTACTTTTTTTTTAAGGCCAAAATCAAATTCAATTCATTCAACATGGTTGGCAAAATTTATCCCCTAAACCATAACAGCTACCCCAAGAAATCGATTGCAGAATCTCACCCATCCAAACAAGCTTGACAAAAATTAAATAATGGTTTACAGTTAAATTACACATATAGATTCCAAATAAATCCAGCAACCAAACCAGTAATTAAGGAAGTAATCAAACCAATAAAACCTCTTAATCAGAGCTGACAGAACTCTCCTTTTCTGCTGCAGACCTCATAAATTTTCTATCATCCATAGTACTGCAAAAGCTTTATCCCCACCAATTCCAAACATTCCAATGAATGCAAAATCCACTAAGAGAAAAAACTGAATCCATACACCGTGCTTTTTAACCATTCTTCCACCAATCTATCTCTGTTCTTAAAAATCTTCTCATTACACCCTTTCCAAATAATGTAAATACACGCGAACCAAATAACGCTGAATCTATCTTTGTTCATCGAAGCAGTATTATGTGATGCAGTAAATACTTATATTGATTATAACTTTTTTTTACTGAAATTAGTTATCAATTATTATTCCATAAATCTCAATTAAAGTTTGAGTTTAATTTTGATACTATAATAATAAAATATGGTACAATTGTCAGTAATGTCCAGGATTGAATATGCTTTTTATGAAATCTTCATATTACTATTAGACCTATAAAGCATGTAAATTATTCTAGATTCTTCTCAAGGATTGGCATAAGAACTTCATCAGAATGAAGTTTCAGACCAACTCACACACTTTCACTTTAAGCTCCAACTTGTGTGTAGGTTTCCAAAATTATTCAAATCATATTGTTTCTCACAAAATATTGTACTACAGTATAATTATGAATTTGAAAATTTATGATCCAAACCTGGATGCAAAATCTGCACTAAAAGTTAGACCTTTGCAGACCACTCATCTTGCCTAAATTCAAGAATCGAGCTTGAATTTTTGTCACTTCACTTACTATCAACTTATGTGCAATGATTCTTAAACTTGGTGAAATTATTAAAATATCTATGACTTCATTTTAACATCAATAGACCAATATAATTAAGCAGAAAGTAAAGTACTTTACTACTTCAAGAGCCAAAAGTCTACCTTTTCTTCTACAAATGTCTACTTCACTTACTTTCAAATGAGACCATTCAACAATCAATAGAGCAAACAATTTTGATTCAAGGCTGCTAGAATGCATCGAGGAAACTCTCTATCTAAAGCATATTAACAAGTACATTGGGTGAAATTCCTTACCCCCCCGCCCCCTTCCAATGGGTGCTGCAATGTAAAATGAAAGTTTATACCATTGACTTTATTCCTAAATCACAAGTAATATGATTAATCAGAAACATAATTTCTCCACATAGACACAAACAACAATCAGTCAATCACGAACTTGCATATCCAGCTTCAAATCAATAGTTTTTTGTTCCAAGATCACATATGTGGTGGCTTATATATATTGCGTTTGTAACATGATCACTTTGTTAATCTTGTTTTCAATTCTCATTTATTTGTTCTCTTTACAAAATATTATAGCCTTTAAGTAATAGAGCTAACAATTCTAATATTAATATGAAAAGCATCATAAATAGATTTTGCAAGACAATTTATGACTATGACAAACTAGCTCTTTTAGTAACAAACTACATATTTTAATTGCGTATTTAAACTTTGACCATGTCTGCAATAATTAGTTTAGATTATATTATTAAGGGCTATAGGGAATAATCAAAATCTTAAGGAATTTAGCAAAATAAATGGAGCTTGTTTCTCAAAATGAAATATCGAGTTGCAAAGACAATTGTTACATATGCTCACCAATCTAACAACAACTAGTTACTACATATTGAGAAGAACTGAGAAACATTATATTTTTGGAATGTAGTTCTCTTGACATCAAATAAGATATTTGCAATGAAATTTAATTTGAGCCTTGTTACAACATTGATTTACTGTTTTGCATGTAATAATTACAAGTAAGTATCAACAATAACATTAAAAATGCTTCCTTTGAAATAATAAAAGAAAGATGGCAAAGGTTGCAGAGGCTTCACCAAACCAAGTCACACTACATATTCTATTGTTGCTCAAGTTACATCCCCAAAAAGCCTGAAGCAAAAGGTAACAGTGCTTTAATCAAAAGCCATTCTGGTAAGCAAAGCTTGAAGACTCCATAAATGTGATTTACCATCGCGGTGTTATCAGACTCTCATGGTAAATTTGTAGTTCATCAATTAGAATCATGCTAGAAATTTTAGGATGACGCGTCCTATCTTTACAAATGTTATACAAGACAAGTTTCGAACGCATAGTATTCACCAACACAGCACCAATTTCTGAAGGGAACGATGTGTCAATAAAAATAGGCCACATAGTAACATTCCACCGACGCCTTGATGTAAAAGTCATATGAGGGATGATAATCAATTTAGTCCATGACTCAGCAACTCCATACTCTTTCATCACCCACACAACTGATTCAGTTTCTTTATAGTCAAAACACAGACAAAGGCAATTACTCACAACATCCAACATAAGATTACTTATGTTGTCACCATCAAGTTGAGGCAGCAACACTTCCCCATAAGTCTCATTCTTAACATCAAAGGAAATAATCGCCTCTTCATCAGAATTAATATATTTTTTAACAATCCAATTCAAAGTGCCACTCACAAATCTCCCGGAGCACGCATCAAAACGAAAATTATCAAGATCGCAAGGTAAATTCTTAATCTTTTTCCAAGATTTTGCACCAGATGTAAAAATTAGGGCCACACTTTTACCATATTTCATAAAATTGTACACAGTTAGTAGTACCTTATACTTGTCATTTTCTTGATCATAACCAAAACCATGATATGAGATATTCTCAAAGTCACCATAAAGATTCATAGTGGTTGGAGATCTTTTGGATTTCAAATTCAAACAAGGGTTCCACAATACGACATAACATTGACGAAGATCATACAAACACAACAATCCATTGCATGAACCTATAACCTGGTAATTTTGCATCATGGTGAAGGTATAGGGTTCAATAGGGTTTGAACGAATTGATTGGTTTTCCAACAATGACTCCACATCGTAAGAAATGATTTTCCACTGCACTCTAGAGAAGTAATGAGAGAACAATTGTGGATACTCGGTTGACAGTTGAAGTTGGTTCTTTGCGAAATGGGGATCAGAGATTATGGTTTTCCATGATTTACAAACGCACCTGAATTGAAGTAGGGATCTCACTGGAACCCTTACGAGGATCTCGCTAATGATTTCGTCCGGCAAAATCGGCGTTGGATTATTGGCGGCAGTTTCGGGCACCGATTGAGTCGAAACGGAGTCGTTTTGACGACGGTTTCCATGACGCGTCCTCGAACGACGTGTTTGATTGCGTCGTTTTGTCTGAACGTTATCATCATCGCCCATTGGAACGGAAATTGTATAGTATAGTTGCAGTTGCAGCACCCTCAACTCAAGGCATTCTCACTACATTTTTTTTTTTTGTAAACAAAAACAATAACTTTGTTCTGTATATTTCATCCTGTTAGTATGTATTTATAATTGGTTATTTAGGGGTCCTTTAGAGAACATGAATTTTCTTATAATAAATAGTAATATTAAATATATTTTTGCGTTCAAAAATTTTATATAAAATTTGCATATAGTCAAAACTTGTATTTAATTTTTATATGCAAATTTGACAACAATATCAATTATATAATAATAATATTAAATTACACATACCAATATTAAATGATTGACATTACTAATAATTAAATTAAATGACACCAGTTTTTATATTAACACTAATATCAAATTTAGATATTAAATGCCACTATCACTAATACTAAATATAAAATAATTAGTTATTTTCTTTAGAATGATTTTTAAGATTAAAATTATATAATAAATATAATTTATTTTAGTTTAAATATATTGTGTACTTTATAAATATAATAGTTTTAGTATCTTTAAAAAAAATTATTTTAGATTTTATCTCTCTAATATCATAAAAATTTATTTTTGATCAATAACATCAAAGTGAATGTTACATAGTTAACAAAGAAAAACGTGGATCAAATATTTAAATATATTTTTAATTTATCTAAAATTTTACAATTTTAATCTCTAATTTATTTTGATTTCATTTCAACAATATTTAAAAAAATTATTTTTGGTCAATAATTTTAAGTAGACGTTATAGAAACGTAAACTAACAAATAGATGAAATTACACAATTACCAATATTGAATGACACTATTATCATATAATATTAAAGACATATATATATATATAATATATAATGATATATATATATATTTAATAATAATTATTTTAAAAAATTATTAAACTGCTTTATTTAAAAAATTATATAAATAAATTTATTTTTTTAGGGTTTTAAATATATTTATTTTATAAAATATATCATAGTTTTTGTTTATTTCTTTTAAAAAAATATTCATCTCTATAATATAAAAAAAATTATTATATATATTTTCATATTGACAACAAATACTAATATTATTAATATAATATGAAATGACCACAATTACCAATATAAAATAACACTATTACCGAGAAATATTAATTTACAAAGTTTCAAATAATAAATGAAGCTAATACGAAAATAATATTAATTGATATATTACAATACCAATTATTAAAGAAATAATGTTGTGAAACATTTGTAAATATTTTTTTTAATGTTTTTATAATTTTTTTTATTAAATAACTTTATTTTAAAATTATGGATAATAAAATATTATTTTTTAAATATTTGAATACATTTTTGTTCTTGTAAATAATAGTTTATAATTTTATTTATTTGAAAATATTGTTTGAATTTCATCTCTTGTAATATTAGAAAAATTATTTTTTTGTCTTATTTTTTTCCTTAAAGATTAAGGTGAAATACAAAGGTAAACTAGATCAAACGATTAAATATATTTTTATTCTTATATATATAATAGTTGTTCCAGTTAATCTCAATGAAAATAGTTTTGCGAATTCATCACTACAATATGTCAAAAAACTTTATTTTTAATCTTTAAATCAAATGGACTTTCCACATACGTGAACCGATAAATAGAAGAAAAACATAGCCCGATCGTAACACTGTCCAATGAGAATATTAAAAAATTGAAATTCATAATAATATATTACTTATTATTATTATAAATATTGTTTAGTTAAATTTACTTTAAAAAATTATTAATTGTTTCTCTTAGTTTGATATTATTATAAAATAAGTATAAAACTATTTATATTTGGTTTTTTAAATATTATTTCAGTAAATTTATTTAGAATAATATAAATTTATATTCTATGAGTTTATATACTTTATGTTATTAAAAATATAATATAAATTATTTATTTGGTGTTAAATGTGATTTCAGTTAAATTATTTGAATATTATTTAAATTTTATTAGATTCTATAATAAATAAGTATTCTAAACCAAATTTTAAATAATTTATTGTTATTTATTTAACTGAAACAATATTTAAATAACAAATAAAATAACTATATAAATTATGTTTAATATTTTTAATTAATATGCTCATTGAATTGTTACGATTGGCTCATTTCTTATTTATTTGTCGACTCCCGTTTTTGTAATTGCATTAACAATAAAAAATATTGATTTCGTATATTGCAGCGATAAAATCTAAATAAATATTATTCGGAAATTAAAACTGAAAAGTATTATATTTATAAGGACAAAAAAATATATTTAAATATTTGATACATGTTTTACTTTGTCAATTAACGTTTTTGTAATGTCTTTTTTACGTTAAGGATTACAAATAATTTTTTTGGATATTACAAGAAATAAATTTAATAAAAAAAAAATTATATAAGCTAAAACTAAAATCTTTTATATTATATTTATGAATGTTTTTACTTGAAAATATAATATTATTATTTAAATAGTTTCATTTAAATTGATAGTATTTTATAATAAAAAATTTTAAATATTAATATTAATACATATCTTAATATGAACTAATTTACTATCAAAATAAAACATGATAACCAATGATGTGTGACGTGAAGAAAAAAGTTGGAAAGTAAGTTTTATATATGTATGAATTTAATCGTTATCCACTTCAATATAAAAAACTGTACAACATCTAACATATTATTCAATTGTGAATACGATTTAGAGATAATGATAATATAAATTTAAATATTTTAATTAATTAATGATATAATTGATTAATAATAAAATTAATTTATTAATAGTATATATAAATT
Organism: Cicer reticulatum; assembly: GCA_002896235.1. Taxonomy (NCBI): domain Eukaryota; kingdom Viridiplantae; phylum Streptophyta; class Magnoliopsida; order Fabales; family Fabaceae; genus Cicer; species Cicer reticulatum. The sequence goes on from PGWS01022060.1 coordinate 8,088, forward strand.
AAATAACTATAATATATATTATATATATATATATATTTAAGTCAATTATTACTAATTTTGATTAAAAATCTTCTAAAACTAACTATAATTCTCTCGAATAAAAATAAAAATGACCAAATTTCTTACAGAAATCCTGGCCAAAAACTCAATCTGTAAACTATTGACTATAATATTTACTTATAAAGTTGTATATTAAATTTGTTCAATAAAAATTAGTAATGAATGACAGACCAAAAAAATTAGAAATGAATGCTAATTACATTTTGGCTTAAATCTTTTAACTTTTTGATTTTGTCTTTGTTAAAAATAAAGATTTACTGCCTTATAAAACTATATGTCTACAATATTAGTCTCTAGTAATAATTAACATATATTTTTAATTATAATTTTTTCAAACATATTTACAAATAATAAAAGTTTTCCATTAAAAAATGGGCATGAAAATTTGATTTCTAATTTATATTTTTGTTATTTTTATCTTGAAGATTTTACATTAAAAAAAGTTTCAGATTTAATTTATTCAACTTATAAATTCTATGTTTTTTTATTGAAAAATATTATAATCATTCTAAAGCATGTTTCATTTAAGTTGGGACTAAAAACTTTTATGGATTATTTTGTAGACCTAAATATATTTAATTTTATACAAAATAATATTAAAATTTAATAAATTTTATTTGAATAAAAACAATTAATTCATTACACATTTTTTATGATTAGAGTTTCAATTTGTAAATAAGTCTATTGTCATTTGAAGTTAGTTTTAAGACAAAAAGATAATCGTGTTGATAAAATATAAAAAAACATGTCTTGGGTAGTCACCATCTTTATATATATATATATATTATAGTATATATAATATATAGTATAATTATTATATTATATAATATATTAATTTTATCATGACTTTATTGTCAAGTGAAGGGAGAGGAAAAAAAGGAATATAAGCAGCATTCCAGGTTGTTTTTCTTCACTACTCCAATTTTTTGAAAATAGACAAATCCCAAACCTAACCTTTTTCAAAACTATTTAATAGAATATTTTATTTTTTGTTTAGTTATAAATCCCCTTTATAAATGACGACTTCCTTAAGAAAGTCTGAGTTTGCAAAGACGATTTTCTTAAAGAATTTTTTAATTTTTTGTTTTGTTTCGAATTAACAATAATATATATATAAATTCATAAAAATGTAACAGTACAAATTTTAAATTATGTAGATTAACTAGAGTTGCTTGTAACATTTAGACAACAGTTTTAAGTATGACCAGTTAACCGACATAGTCCGTATTTGGACGACATTGTTTAATTCTCCGCATTTCAGGATTGTGATATAATGTTTCACCTTCATATGTGGGTTAATACCTTTTATTGAGTATAGGTGAAAACTCTTCTTTGTAAACAAATAATTTTTGTCGGTTAACTGATCATACTCAGAAATATTGTTCAAATGTTACACGTAATTTTAGTTAATCTACGTAATTTAAAATTGTGTTGTTGTTTTGATTATAGAATGGAAATTATATATTATATATATATAATATATATATATAATATTATATATATATATATTATATATATATATATATTATATATATAATAATCATATATTATTGTTTAGTTTGAAAAAAAATGAAAAATTTAAAGTTGCTTTGCAAAGATGGACTTATAATTAAAACAATAAAAGAGATATTTTGATATATAGTTTTAAAAATTGAGTAGTTTGATAAATAAAAAAATTCAAAATTAGGTTAATGAAAAAAATAAACGCAATTTCTATCCTTAAAAAACACAGGTGACATGCCAAGTTTTTTTTCTTCCAATAACCTATATTTCAAAAAAAAATTATCAAACTACTCCCTTTTTAAAACTATATACCAAAATATCTCTTTTTTAATCTCAATTACAAATTACTTATCAAACTACTCCCTTTTCATACAATTTTAATAATCTACGAAAATAAAATTGAAAGACGTTAGTTAAATTAATTAAATAATTTTATTAAAAAATATTTAACCTTTTTTGAATATTTACTTTTTGGGATTTGTCGGACATTAATATGTCGCCGAACAATTCTAAAATGTACGTTCTACAATGTATAATTATTTATTCGTTCGATGATTCAAGAGTTAACATTGAAAATATTTCTCTTATCCATTTTAATTTTATAAAATTCATTTTTCTTTGAGATTTAGATGACATAACTCCTAACAAATCTAAAAAATCATATGTCCATGATACCATAGAGTATCCAGTAATTGCTTTAATTTCAACACGTAAGCCAAGTAGCAGTGCAACATCTTATAATGTTATGGTACATTCACTCGTTGGAAGATAAAACGTGTGAGTTTCAAATCTTCGTTTTTCAACTAATGCAGTAATAAGTGAGTTGTCTATTTTATCTATTTGTGATACGTTACCAAACCCGACTTGATTCAACAATGAAATTATTAAAGAATTTGATGCAATTTGTTTATGGTTAAGTAATCTTAAGTTTGGAGATGAATCTTGTAATAAGTAAAGATTAAAAACATATTTGAAGAGATTAGAATGAGATGAATTCTATATTTGCGGGAATTAGAATGAAACTATATTTTAGAATGAAACTTAGTATAAAATATATAAGAAAAGATTAAAAATATAGCATAAAATATTGTATTGCTTACAAAATTTTGAATGTGGTGTAGCGTTGATATGTGATTATCAACATTCCATAACAAAGCCATTTAGATGACAATAAAATTGTGACTAAGAACAAAGAAGAAATATGTATATTTGAAGAGTAAAAGAGTGAAATTGTGGAGAGTGATCATATTATTGGCCTATTTATAGAGTTTCAATTATGGTTGAGTTTGCGGTCGAAGAAGTAATAAAATTTAATATGTCGAACAAACAAACGTAACATAAAATTCAATTGGTCCTAATTAAAAAATCTATACTCGTTCAATTAAGGACTTCAATGACCAATACAATGTCATGCATGACTTCATACAAGAAGAGTATACTACTTTGAAAATGAACAATTTCTGGACAGAAGGACTGGAGAGGTATATGTTCTAAATTCATGCATTTTGCGAGTTCCCGATGTGTAGGAATATATTCTGATTCCATCGCCAAATCTCCTTTTGGAATGTCGATTTTCTAAAACTGCATCAAAGTCGCCTTTTGGAATGGTGACTTCCAGGAAGTCTGTCACAAGGTCGCCTTTTAGAATGGCGATTTGCCAAAGCTGGTAAAACAAAATCTCCTTTTGGAAAGGGGATTTGGTAAAGCTTCAAGAAAAAGAAGTGTGTGCACGCGAAGCTTGCTTGTTGGATGTGTATATGTATCTTCCATTTTTAAATCATATCAATGACACCAAAAAATGTAGTTTTCCTGATTTACTATAATTGTGAAATATGTGAAAGACAAGATATTGGTTAAATTTTAAAAGTGCAGAAAAAAAAGGTATTCGAGTCATTTGGATGCAACCATTTACATATTTTAGAAAAAAATTGAAGCAAAGTTGAAGTTAGAATAATAAAAGATAGGTGTCTATATAATTTATTTGACATCATGTACTCATTGGCCAAGGTCTAGTGACCAAGTAGAAACATCTGAACGCTAAATCATCTCAACTTGAATCGTATAATTCCACCCTAGGTCAGATGTATGTGATTTTGACCAAGAAGAAATAAGTGAGAAGAGTGAGAGAATCATACTTCTGACGAGGAGCGAGGTAGGTGTGACGACGACGACGGCGACAATCTAGAGCTAGAACACCGTGTAAGTTGCAACGACAATACATCCTACCATTCCATATCATAACCTAAACTTTGATTATGCTTACCAATATCCTCCGAATTTGATATGTCTTCTAATGAACTGCCCTCCATCAGATGCAATCTCTTTGAGATTGAAATGAAGTTTTAATAGCAACCAGATTTTCGACTTGCAATTATATCACTAACATAACAAACACTCACCTAAATTATCTGTTAGTACAATATTAAACATACAAGTATGTAATTAAGAATGTGTGATATTACAAGCTTGTTCAATCACTGCAGAGCTTCGCTAAGTCGCAAATAATGTAACAATAATGGATAGATTGGTCGCTTGAAGGGGCTTACAATTGCGGCAAATTGTCCTCTATGTCATAGAATCACTCCAAGTTTGACTCTAACATCATATGCAAAAGCATAAAATCGCTTTTGAAAAACTGATTCATCAATGAAGTGAAGGTGATCATTGCATCATATTCAGAACGGTTACAAACTACACCAATCACCTATAGATAAAGTATGGAATGACAAAGAAATAAGTTATCAAAATGATATGTGAACTGGAAAAGGTATAAACATGACCTACTCTAAAAACAAGTTGGTGTGGCTATGCAAAAATTTCTTCCATAACTATTGTGACATAGAAGATCTATATGCATTTTTTACAATACTCTGTTATGAGTTACAAAAAATTTCAAACGATTATTCTGATTTTCCCTTTGTGCATCTATGATTCAAATTTTTGTAAACCATTGTGCCTCGGTGGCATTGGAAACTTTGTGTGACGACAAGTACAAATGACACTGTGCAGGCCATTGCACATGATGGGGAACAAAAATTACCATCTCATTGCTTATGCACTTGTGGAAGGTGAACAGGGGTACTTGAAGCTTTTATTTTTGAAGAAATTTAAGAAGTACGTCACGCCTCAAGGTCACGGTTTTTTTATTTTTTTTATTTCAGTAGACATGAATCTTTAAAAAATGCTTATAATATCCAAATAATGGTAATCATTGATCCTTTGTCACACATGTGTACACATCACACATTGAAAAGTTTCTTGAGAGAGTTCAAGGAACAAGGAACTTCAAAGAAATGTTTGTCTATGGGGTAATGATCTATTCTCTTGGTATTCTTTTTCACTGATCACTTTCTAATATTTGATAATTTTACCATCAGTTTATAACAAGATATGCATTAAGTGGACCATTATTCAAATATTACCACAATGAAATAAGAATGACAAACTCATAGGCTTTAAGATGGGTTGATAATATCCCCCAAAATAATGGATTATAACGTATTCTCAAGGTCGACGATGGGGACACACGACAACAAACATTTCCGAGTCAATCAACACAATGCTCAAGGATACACACAATCTCTCAATCATTGTTTTGGTACAATCAACATACTATAAATTGAGAGTTTTATATGCAGAAATATCACAACAATATCAGACATGATTAACTTCTGGTCGAGTATACACAAACAATTGCATGGACAAAATTAAATATGAAGTTGGTAAATCTAATACTCACCTAAATTATTATTCTTTAATGGTGCGTGGAACAGTAAACCCAAGAGAAATGTGATCATTTGGTCATTTTGAAGTCAACCTTCAAACAAAATGTGTGATTGTGAAAAAATTTCAGGCTATACATGTGCCTTATTCACATGTCATAGATGCATGTTCTTACGCTCATCAAAAATTTTTAGTGCATCTACTTGACGTGTACAAGGTTGTTAATGTATTCAACATCTACAAAGAAGAGTTTCCACCTATACCTAGTGGAGGATATTGGTCACATATGAAAGTGAAACATTGTATCACAATCCTGAAATGCAAAGAATTTAAAAATATTGTCCAAATAGTACTTGTATGAGAACTGAAATAGACATTAGAGAAAAAATGTCAAAAAAATACGGACTATATTGGTTAATTGGTCATACTCAAAAACATTGTTCAAATGTTAGATGCAACTCTAGTCAATCTATGTAATTTAAAATTTGTGTTTATGTCTTTTTATGAATTTATATTAATTATATTAATTTATATTAATAATTATATATTTGTTAATTTGAAAGGAAATTTTTTGACAAAATTGACCTCGAAGAAATTGCCTTTGCAAACTCGGGACTCCTTAAGGAAATCGTCATTTCAAAGCGGACTTTAGTTGAAGAGATTAAAAAAAGTAATATTTTAGTAATTATAGTTTTTAAAAGTGATAGTTTATTAAATTTTGAAATATGAAAAAATACTTGAAGAAAAAAAAAAAAAAAAAAAACCTACATAGAATTCCCGCTTGCTTTCAAAAATTCTAGTAATTATTTCCCTCTTTTGATGAACAGTGGATGAATATACACGTTTTACTCTTCACTGTTCAATTATACTAAGAGAATTTGTTTCCGATTTTGCTTGTATAGTATAAAGAGTTATTAATAAAAATTTTAAATATTAATATGTACCTTCACCAAAAAAATATATTTAAATGTATAGAAAGTTTTTGTATTTTTATACAGTGTAAATACTGCATTTCCTATTATGGTAAAGGTATATATAATATATATATAATTATATATATAAATATATTTAATTTGCAAATAAAAAACATACAAGAAAAATTGTTAAATCATGAAAAATATTTGAATTATTTTGTGCACTCTTTTGAGTCAATTATGTTCTACAACTAATTACCAATTTCGATATTATATCTTATTAAATTTTACTATTCAACAATATTTTGGTGTAGAATTTTCATAACATGTTTTGGTATTGAAAGAGAAAAATTTACTTTGTTGACAATCATATATTAATACTCATAAAAAAAATCATATATAAATGGCTACACGTTTAAATTTGTAAACACTTCAATTCATTTTCAAAACATTTTTTAATCATTCAAAACAGGTTTATTACCTATTAATATTTGAATATTTTCTATTTTTACCTTTCTAATATAAATAACAATGCCTCAAAAGAATACCAATATTAATCACTATTTTTAATAATTATAA
>PGWS01022069.1:0-20374 GCA_002896235.1 Cicer reticulatum
ACCAGCTCTCCCGCAAAGGTTTGCCAAATTTATTGGTCAAACCTTGTACTTTCAAGTATTTGATATCCAGTCGGTGCTAAAGAGCTTTACCTTCCTCTGATTTTCTATTGAATGTATTTCTCCACCCACGATACTGATGACTATAAAGGTAAAATCTACGATGTCCAAGAAACACATTCTTCTTACAATGTTTCAACCACATCCAATTTGTACTCTCTTCACATATAGGACATGTACACTGACCTTTAATGCTATATCCTGATAAATTACCATATGCTGGAAATCATTAATTGTGCCGAACAACATAGCCCTCAAATTGAAACACTCTTTCCTATACCCATCATAAACTTCCACACCTGTCTCCCACATAATTTTTAAATCTTCAATTAAAGGAGTCAATATACTTCGATTCATTACGGTTGTTTGGGTCAGAAATAACAGAGACAAAACATCATAAACTTAACGCTTCATACATAACCATGGAGGTAGGTTATATATTACCAAAACAGGCCACATGCTATGTGAGATGCTTTGAAGACCATGTGGATTCATTCCATCAGTAGAAAGTGCAAGTCTTAGATTTCTTGACTCTATCCCGAATTCAGGATACTCGTGATCAATTTTTGCCCATTGTGGGGAATCTGCAGAGTGTCGAAACATTCCATCTCTAATTCTTTCATCTGCATGCCATGTCAATTTTTTTGAATCTTCTTCACTGCGATACATGCGCCTAAATCTTGGTATTATAGGAAAATACCATAGGACTTTTGCTGGAGTAGATTCTTTCTTCTTATATCGAGAGACATTGCATTTCGGACACGCCTTAAGTAGTTCATATTCGTTTCGAAATAAAATGCAATCGTTAGGACACGCATGAATCCTTTCGTAACTCATTCCAATAGAACACAAAATCCGTTTAGCCTCGTAGGTTCGACTGGGAAGTTCATTATCATCTGGCAACATATCTTTTATGAGTGTTAATAATTTTGTAAAGCTTTTATCAGACCATCCATTACTCGCTTTTAAGTTGTACAACTTTAATATCGCTGACAGTCTTGTGAATTTAGTACAACCATTATATAATTCTTTCTCTGCATCACTCAACAAACTTTCAAACATTTTAGGACAATCTCGAAGATCTTCTTCAACTGCTTTTGCAATCTCATCAACTCAGTCCGGCTCATATGTATCTGTATCGAAGTCAGTTGAAGCATATGTCGAACTATTCTCAAAATTAATGTTTCTTTTTTTTTTCTCACCATGTCTTATCCAACATGTGTAGCTTTGATCAATTCCATTACATACTAGATGTCCTTCTAAATTCATCTTCTCTAACACGTTTTCCAAAACAACATTTTAAACAAGGACAAACTACTCTATTTGGATCTTTTTGCATTCTTCACTGCAAACTCAACAAACTCTCTTCACTCCAATTTCATACTCTTTTGACAATCGATTGGCTGAAATCCATTTCCTATCCATATTATAACCACCTATATAAATGCAGTAACAAAAATAATAAGCTTTCAAAACATATCAACAAGTTTCAAAAGAAACCAATATCAACTAACAATTTCAAAACAGAACAGATCATGTGGTATGAGTTTTTTGACAATTTTTGACAATTCAAAACATAACAGATCATGTGTAAGAAGAATATATAATATATATATATATATAATATATATATATATATTATACAATTTTTAGTGATTTAATATATATGTACAAAACATAACAGATCATGTGTAAAAATACCTTAGACAAACGTAGATGCCGCACAGTACGTAGAGGATATTAGGGTTCCCAACGTATATAATTATTTGAAAGATGTAGAGGATATGAGGGTTTCCAACGTATATTAATTATTTGAAAGATGCAGTTTACAGCGCTTGTGAAAAAAGCGCTGTAATAGGTAGTTAAATTCAATGAAAGCGCATGTATTTTACAGCGCTTTGTGAAAAAAGCGCTGTAATAGGAGTTTAAATTCAATGAAAGCGCATGTATTTACAACGCTTGTGAAAAAAGCGCTGTAATAGGTAGTTAAATTCAATGAAAGCGCATGTATTTTACAGCGCTTGTGAAAAAAGCGCTGTAATAGGTAGTTAAATTCAATGAAAGCGCATGCGTTTTACAACGCTTGTGAAAAAAACGCTGTAACTGATACGCGAAAGCGCTTCCTTTTACAGCGCTTTTTTGACAAGCGCTGTAAAAGCCTTATAACGTGATGCGCAAACGTTATATGACCTACTACAGCGCTTGTTTTACAGCGCTTGGCATCAAAAGCGCTGTAAAAGGTTCCGTTATTTTTAAAATATAATTACAACAACGCTTGTGTTTAGCAAGCGCTGTAAAATGGGCGCTGTTAAATGTCATTTTTGGCGTAGTGATCATTGGATCACTACAATATTTATAATTGAAAGATAAACGTTTGCAAACTTTTTAAAAATCTGATTATGATAAATAGGTAAATGGGTATGAGTATTAATATCATTGGATCACTACAATATTTATAATTGAAAGGTAAACGTTTGCAAACTTTTTAAAAATCTGATTATGATAAATAGGTAAATAATTGTGATTTTATAACTAATTGTTATGTCTTATTAATCGTGACTTTATAATTATACTTGCAACTTTGTATCAATTATCTCAAATAATATTGTCATATGACTGGCAACTTCATAAAATATAATTATGGATATTAAAATATGTATTGTAACGAGTGTTCATTTGAAATGTTTGAGTTATAAAATATTTTGGTTTATAATGTTTATGATTGAATTTAAGATATTTGAATTTTTTAAATTAAATCACAACAATATCATTTATTTATCGATTTTTTTAGTTAAAGCGTGGGTAATGGGTATGGGTACGGGCACTAAGGTATCCAGAAGGTAAGGGTACGGATATTAAAGTTGATATCCAAGAAGGTACGGACACATATATGAGTACTTTTTAAATTGCGGGTATGGGAATAGGTACTATAGTACCCCTACCCAAACCCTATCCATTGTCATCCATGCGTTAAACCTCTACTTACTATAACCATCCGCAAAAAAAAAATGACAAATTTTAGAAAAGAAATATTAAACTGCAAAGAAAAAATAGACCAACTGCATCAAACATAAAAATATAAATATAAAATCCAATAAGAAATATAGAAGATTAAAAAATATTTATAAAGAATCAAATAATAAAAAAGAAGAAAGAAAGAAAGAAACTCTTTAATTACCGGAGAAATAGAACTGAACATATTCATCTTATGTATTTCTACAAATACAAATATGAAGCTTGAACCATATGCAATTTATATCTCCCATGATTTAAAATGAGTTTCACAACACAATGACCATCTCATTTTAATGAATAATTATTAATGTAATTTTTTTGACTAAAGGTAATACTAAATTTTGAATTTGAGAGAATTTATTTTTTTTTCTTCTTTCTAACCGAAGACATTAAAACAATAATATGCATCAATAATATTTGGAACTACATGATAATATACTTAATTATTATAAGGAGGCTGTTTTTTTTTTAAAGAAACATATGGTTGTTATGAATTATTGAAATGTTGCCATGTTGTTAAGAGCTTAGAATGATTCTAGTGCATTTGTACATTATTAAGATGTGTTTTTTTAAACATTCAATTTTTATAGTAATATATAATAGATTATTTTATTTCTATGGGACAAATTTGAAAATAATCCTTAATTATCTCCTTTCAAAATTATTTCATTTTTTGAGAGGCCCTTTATTGATAATTATACAAAGAAATTGTAAATAGAAAATTAAAAATTGAATTTTTTATAATTTGATTTATTGCTTTTATTGATCATTAGTATATAATTTGAATTTGTCTCAACATATAATTAATATGTCATTACTTGAATCATATTAATAAAATGAGGGTTTATAATAGTGCAATATGTACTTTTTATTGAAATATTGTTTTTTTCCCATTATTTTGGATTATAGCAAAAAAATTTATTAAAAAAATATTATAAACAAATTGTAAACTGAAAGATGTTGTTCTTCTGTGTCATATTTATATTCTAATATTTCTATATTATATATTCTAATTTGTTTCTATTTGTTTTAGTGGTTCTCTAACATTGTATTTTACATATAATGAAATCCTCTACAAAGATAAAATTATACATGTCACACATGACATTCAAAGAACATATTATATCTTAGCAAACATCTTTGTGTGAACTCTATAAATTTTGTGAATAAAATTGGGTTTTTTAAAAAAATATATATATTTAACTCTAAAAATTATGTTATGGTCTATTATGATATTGAGAAGACTCCATGAGTGTTGTCTACACATATTTGTACATAAAATATAAATTATAAATTACTTTCAACAAAATAATTATATCAAAGAGGAGAAGTTGTATTAATGAACAAATCTAGTACAAAAGTTTAAAATAAATAAGACAAAATAAAAACAACAAAGAACAAATGAAACAAAAAAAACTCATGTAAGTGTTTTTCACTGTTCTTTTGAGTTTTATATTATTTCGCTTCCTTCAAATTCATGAAAATAAATAAAAAACAAAATTATAAAATATTGTAATCATCGATTTAATTAAAATATGTTTAAAATAAAAGGTAGTCAAAGTATTAAGAAATTAATTTAGAAATAAATTTTTTAATTAAAATAGAAATAAACAAAAATGTGAATGCCCAAAAGGCAAAAAATGAGAATTTCCTTCTTTCCCCTCATTTTTTTTCTTTTCGGAAAAGATACTCAATCATTCTCTCATTTTTCACTTCTCTTTCTCGTAACCACTTTGAAGGATAACCCAATTGTTATTGTTCACTTTTTCTTCTAAATCCTCCATTTTTTCTTCCCTTCCAAATCTTCCAAGACTAAAAGATCGCTAAAGTCCCTAAATCTTCTCAACAACCTTGCATGTGGGGATCTGTCTCTCCATCCTCGCGAATCGAATCAAATAAGTGAAGCAAGGAACCCGACTTCAAGAGGAACTCAAAGCTGCTTTGGACTAGAATCTTCTTCTTCTTTAGTGCAATTTATGTGAGTTCTTTTTAGAACCATTTTTACATTTAATGCGGGTTATGAGTTTCAAATATCAATATTCCTACTATTTTAAATTATTTCCTCGGTTTAATTTTGGGTTTTTCTAAAACCTGATAGTGCGAGAAATTGTTGATTTTAGCATGTAGGAGATGTTTGTGAAATTGCACTAAACTATTTTTGGAAATCATGCATTATGCATATGTGATGTTATGTTGTGTTTAGAATATTTGATGTTTGTGACGTGTTTAAGAATTTAATGAATATAGTGAATCTAATGGGTGAAATACGAGGTAAATGTGCTTATAGGATTTGAAGAGTATCCTTATACTTTTGATGCTTATTTCAGTTGCTTATGATTTCCTACTCTTTATTCTGTCTCTGAATCTACTCATGTTTATGATATTTCTACACCTGACTCAATTTTGTTCTGATTCTGTTTACTTCTAATTTTATTACTGTTAAAATTTTGATCTATGTTCTACGTTTATGGGCAATTTGCCTCTATTAGTTGTATCATGATTCCTTGTATTTTGTCTCTCGTAAATTACTTATGTTTTTGCCTCTAGTGAAATGCTTACATTTTGCGTTAATAATACTCTTCTACTTTGCCTCTGATATTTCTTCTTCTACTTTGCTTCTGATTTCCTCCTTCCATTTAGGTCACATATCCTCTAACTCTGTCTCTGGTCACGTATCCTCTAACTATGTCTCTAGTCACGTATCCTCTGACTCTACCTCTGTTCATGTATCCTCTAACTCTGCCTCTAGTCACATATCCTCTAACTCTACCTCTAGATACGCATCCTCTTACTCTGGTTATGTATCATTTGCCTCTTGTCACATATCCTCTGACTCTAATTATGGTGCCTTTAATATATATGCTTCTGATCATGCTGCTTCTCACCCATGTGACATTGGTCATGTTGTCTCTAATTTATTATTCCATAATGCACTGCCTCTGGTCAAGAGTTCGGCCTGTAGCCGTGTTTGCATCTGGTTTCAGCTTCTGATTAGGGACTTAGGATTTAATTTCCACTTGAATTTCTATATATTGTTAAGTTATTTATAAGTGTTATGGATGAATGATACATTGTGACCATGACATTACAAAGGCATTACATACATAACATCTCAAGTGCATTGCATTCTTTATAATTAGATCATGCATGACCTTATTCACGGTGGTACATTTAGGTTGTTCTAATATGGATTAATAGGTAAATGAGAACAATCAGAACGCTGGTTGGGGTTTGGTCAGACCGCCTTTACCCAATCAAATATCAGTTATCTTGGTGACCCACGTTAAGATAACTGACGACTTTTCATATTCCAAGGAAATATTTGAGGTCATGCATATACTTTTCAGAATTATTAGAAAGAAAGAATGTTTTAAGTTAAGCTTTTATGAAAATTGAACTTGAGAGTTTTCACACTAGATGCATAATATTTTCACTGTTTTATGAATTGGTTTGTGAAATAAATATTTTAAAACTACCTCTCTTTATTTTGAGAACTCATTGAAATTTTATCTCAATACAAGATGATGATTTACAAGTCCTATTTTGGATCTAAATACTTTATTTTTTATTTGATGCAAATCTGATGTATTAGGGAACAGTTTTATAATTATAGTATTACTGCTGTATTTAATTAGTTAGTTTATTATTTAGTTGTAAATTATGTTGTTTAAATGTAATTACTAGTTACTTTAATGATGCTTTATTATTATCTATAATACTTGTTTTTGTTTTATTGAGATGTATAGATTCAATTGTCTAACTTCTAGATAATTGATAATGGAAAACTTTTGAAAACGATGGATTCAATTCAACCACACTTAAATATAAGTTTATTAAGATCGGTATTTCTTGGGAGCTACAAAACAGTCCTTTCCAATGATCAAGTCATCGCCTCCACCACCAAACTCCAGTGCATTTATTCAAAGTTGGTGCACTTATGCTTATGATCAACCTCTGCAAAAAATAAACGCAAAATTTTCATACAAGAAATAAATAAATGCAAATAGAAATAGAAAAATTGATGAATTGCGACAAACATAGTAAAAATAGATCAAATAAAAAATAGAAGATTAAAAAAAAATTAAACCAATATAGAAAAACAACAATTTATATCTCTCATAATTTTAAACAGATTTCAATACAATTGATTCCTCATTTAATGGATGTTATTAAAGTAATATTTTTTTTTTAATTTGAAACAATAACCATATAAAAACACTAACCAAACATTTTTTATAGCTTAAAAACAGTAAATAAAAAAAATAAACACTAACTGTACATTTTTATTTTCTAAAAAAAAAAAATGAAAAGAAAAACGGAAGTTTTAATTTGTTTGGTTTTTTTAAATGGAGAATTTCAAAATTTCAATTTTATTTCTATGGTTTATTAGTGTAGTAAAAACTCATCCGAACTATACATTTATTTTACTAAAAATTATACATTTCTTAGTAAAGAATATTCTTTATTTTGAATACATAGTAATATAGAAGATGACAATCAATTAAATGTGTAGTAGTGAAAATAATAATAGTCAATTAAAACATTTAAAGTTTATTTAAGAATAATATTAGATATATTAGTACAGACAAAATAAATATGATATATTACTCTGTAAAAAATGCACTATATGAAAAGAGAGATATGAATTATATTTAAAGTTTAAAAAGTATTGTTGTTACAAAACATTGAGAGTGTGTCATGTTGGCAAGGTGAGTCTAGAATGATCCTTTAAATTTATGCATTTATTATGAGGCTTGTTGTTAATCTTGTAATTTTTAATAGTAATAGATTATATATTCTAAACCCTAACAACCTGACACATTTATCCTTTATATTGGTTTCTAAAACTGTAACAATGATGTAGTTATATAAATCTTACGCGACAATATGCAAATCATCACTAATTCCCCCAACAGAAATCATGGAATTTTCAAACATTTTTGCCTAACCCTCGACCTTATCTTGTCCATCTCTCTCACCCTCTCACAACCTCGCCGTCACTCTCACCCTGTCGTCGGTGCATCCCCGTTTCCCTCGCCTCACACTCACTCTCGCAGTCTCACCCTCACTCTTGTCTCTCAGCCTCAATCTCACTCTCGTCCGCTCATCTCTCAGGCTCACTCTCGTCTCTCAATCACACTCTCACTTTCGTCTCTTAGGCTCGTCCATTCTCAATGTAAGTGTAACCGTGACCATCTTTGTCGTTTGAATTCACTTTTTATTTAGGGTTTGATTTTGATACTAACACTTTTGTTATACTATTTTGATTCAATTAAAATATAATTTGTCTTATACTTTTTGTCTTGAGTTGTGTTTGGATTTGGGGCTAAGAGAAAGAGGGGTGAGAGTTATACTATATTTGAATTTGAATTTTTAAAAGAAATAAAAAAATCTGCATTGATGCACTACCTTATAAGGGAGTTCAAACTTCAATTAGTAAAGACATAGAAAGAAGCATTTTGGGTTGGGTTTGGCAACAAAGAAACACTTTTGTTGAAAAATTTACCCTGTACCATACACATTTGTATTTATACCCCCTCAAATTTTTAAAAATATCAAATATACTCTTGATTTTTTTTACTATCTCTTATCAACTCAAATTAACGGGTTTACTACGGAATTTTTTTTAAAGTTTTCCAGTACACAAGGTTTCTACCGGAAAACTTTAAAAAAGTTCATTTCTGATACATGAGGGGTTTATCTGATACATGCTTTAAAAAAGTTTCACACCAAATTTTTTTTTTTGAAAAATAACATTTTTTGAAATTTTGGAAAAAGTTGTCTCGAGTGTAACTTCTTTACCAGAAAACTTGGAAAAAGTTTTTTCCGGAGTGTAACTTCTTTACCTGAAACTTGGAAAAGTTTTCCGAATATATGTTGTATATCGAAAAACTTAAAAAAATTTCCGGTTAAAATTGAAAAAAAAAATTACAAATTTTAAGATTATATAAGGGAAAAAAAATATTTCCTTGCATTTGTGGAGTAAAGGTTAAATGTGGGGGTATAAGATAAAATTTTCCACTTTGTTTCGGAGACAACTCTTTAAGCTTTGCAATGAGCATCTATACCTTTTTCCACCTCTTTAAGCTTAGGGATCCACTATCACTCATGAGCTGTAGTCTAGTACAGGGAAAATGTCTCTATCTAAACTCTCCACTCATCTTATTTTATTTTAGTTTTTATTAAGATTAGAATTATGAATCACATAAAATATATCTGAGAAAATCATAAAATTAGTCTAAAATTATTTTTATTTTTGGTACCACAGTTGTTGAGGATTCACATGAGAAGCTTACAAATAGGGTTGGGAGTCGACAAAAAGTAAGTGCGTTTTTCAAGCTACTATCTGTCTAATTGCTACATATGACTTATTAATGTTTCAGTTTAATTCTTCTTCTTCTTTTTTTTTTTTTTTATCATTTAGGTTTTCTTGCATTTCCTTTGTGTATTTTGGAGAGCATGTGAGATGGCATGGATAAGAAACTAGCATGGAAAACGTTGTTTAAATTTTAAGGAATCAATTCAGTTGTCAATTTTATTAATGTTTCCTTCCTAATTGACAGTTTCAATGTGTGATTTATGTTGAATTAGTGTGCTTGTGTTGACATGGTGAAATTGTGAAGAAAAAAAAGTAGTGCTAGTGTAAATATTTAAAATAATGCTCAATAAGTCAAGTAAAAAAAAAAAAAGATAATAATGTTAGCTAAGAAACATATTTTCTAACACATATTACTACACAGTTTCTTTTATTCCAAATTATGTAGGTTCCATATAAACTTAGTAGGACTCAAAAAAAAAAATGTGTTGTAGTGTGTTGATAGTGGTTCTCAAAAACATACTTTTCAACAAAAGCACGTGTGGTGGATAATTTTTTAAACAAAACTAGGTAAAATACTTCCATGCCTACCACATATACTACACGTTACTATATTTTTCTCTCAAATAATAATTAAATAAAATCAATAAAAAAAGTTAAACTTTTATTTATGTGATTGATAAAGGATTTAATTTACTATAATTCATAATCACCTAATAAAATTAAAATTGGTCATAAGTTGTAGTACTTTTTTTTATGCCTTTTTTTTTACAAAAAAAAAAACGATATTCATTCATTCAAATCGATAGACTACATTAGAGAGTAACACAAATTCAAACAAACTCACAACATCTAAGTTAATAACATAAAACGACACATTGCCTACAAATAGTATGACAAAATCAAACTGACTACAATTCCCATGCCTCTGGATTGGTTGAATCAATAGTTGATCGAAGTTGATCTGTCTATCTAAATAAAACGAACACCACAACAAGACAGAAAATCAAACATTGATTTGAAATGACAAAATCACAGGAAAAAAAAAGCACAAAACAAAAACCTATTTAGATTAAAAAGAGAAAAAAAAAAGAAGCACATGGATGATTTTGAATAAAAAATAACCCAAAACCACTCTTTTTCCGATAATGAAGAAGAAAATTTTATGAGAGAAAGTAGGTTATCTCCAAAATAAAATTAAGACTAACTAGACCCAACGATTTCTAAAATTTTCCTCTATTTTTTATGTCTTTTCTTGCAAAACACATTCATCAACAATAGTGCAATAAATGCCCTAACAAAAATAGACAATATCTGAGGCCCATGTTATGACCATTTAGATATAGGGTTTGTGCGGGTCTCGGGTATGCGGGTTCCCGGGTGGATAGATTTGTTTGGGAATATTATTGAGTCATTTTAAATGTATGAAGTTCAAACATTTTTTTGTTTATGTAAAGATTAAGTGCAGATACTTTAAATGACTTTTATGGGTTTCAGTCACTATTGGCCTATTAAACGTTAATATGCATTTTTATGTTTTAAGTTGTTAATTTTAGTCCAATAAATTATTAATTAATCCCTTAGTTATATGACTATTTTTGTTCCATTTTTCCTTGAGGCATTGGAACTTGTAAACTACACAAAATAGTATCCTTTTAACTTAGTCTAATTTAGTCTTACTTTAAAAATGTTATTTATCTTTCAAAACTGATTTATTTTGTCCCATTTTACCTTCTAATAAGCTGCAAAGCAATTCGATTAAACATGACACTATACATCACAAACTCAAGATTTAAGCTTTAAATTGTACAACATATCAATTATAAAGTAACAAATAAGTATTGAGGTTCTTTCAAAAATGCGATTCTCTTCAACCATCAACTGCACATAATCATATTTTAAAATTAGAATTCATATACTAAGAAAGAAATCATATGCAAAAAATAATTGTGAAGACCACACTATCTCTTTAATTTAGGAAAGAAAAAATCTTAGGACCAATTAGAAGATCAACGATTAAAAAACTATATCAAATTATTATTGTCATTGTAATTTCCAATTCAAAAAAATTATTCATTTATAGTAGACATATTAAAAAAAACATAAAATAACATACATTGAAAAACAAGAACATCCTTAAACGATGACTCTAATCAGTAGCACTAAACAACAAAGCATAAATGGCGTGAAAGTAGAAAAATAAAACCCAAAAACCTAAATTTAAACCAAAACACATTAAACCCCTAAAACTTACCTGTAAACTCTAAACCAAAGCCCCATATATCCCTAAGTAATAAGACACCTAACCCTAAAAATAACAATCAATAGCATGAAAGACTTAACAATACCGTGTTGATGATGTTGATGGTGTGATTGTGTAACCCTTCACTCCATCGTGTTTGCCAATTTACAGATCATCAAGAAAAAAATAAAATACTGTGGACTCAAAATATGTTGCTCGAAAAGGAATTGTTAATTTTTAGAAAAATAAAATAAAAAATCACTAAAAAAAAACAAGGAGTAAGTTCTCTTACCATGAAATCAAGACGATTAAAAATGTGAAATGAGAAACACAGAGATGAGAACTGAATGGACAAGTAATCGAGAACCTGTGAGCTTGGTTCTCTTTGAAAGTGGAAACGATGGCTCAAGAGAGAGGAGTGTTAGTAGGCGTGGTATGAAGAATTAGGGTTAGCTTTGTTAGTATAAGTTTATATGTTGGGTCGTGTTGGGTGTGTGCTCCTAGGCCTATTAGTTACTAGTGGCCCAAACTCCATTCATATTACATCTACGGTCGGTTCCAGTTATTATCGCGTCCAATTTTTACACCCGAACTCGCCCACATGTAACTAGGTCCTTATCCATTTCCACATCCGCCTACCCATTTCACCCCGACTTCCCCGCCCGAATAAGCTTGTTGGGCCTCAGACTGGTCAAATTTCGGGTTTGGCCTGCCATTTTTGTCCACCCTAGTTGTAGGTGCGTCTAAAATGTTTGCTAACTATTTGAATCTTGTTAGGCTTTCTCTGACTATTGCATTAATCCTTTATATTATTCATGATCTATTTGAATTGTTCATTGTATTTTGGTAATTCATTTCAGATTTTCTATTTCATTGCCCAGCAACTCTTTGAATTTTAAAATTGAATTTAACTGGTAATGCTATTTATCTTCTACCAAATTCATTTATTTAATAAATGATTGAACCAATTCATGTCCAAATGTATGTCAATAAGCTAAATGAAATGTGTCTTTTGCTCATCTTATTGAACTAAATCCTCTTAGAACTACAATAATTAATTTACTTGGAATAGCCTACAAAAACAATGGTGTTGAAAGTGTTGTGCGGTAAGTGTTAGTTAAAGAGTGTTAGTTAAAAGTTGTATATTGTTTAGAAAAGTGATGTTCAATAACATATAGTGAGATGACTCATAAATCTATTGCCTAAAGGTTTTTGGTAGTTAAGATGTAGTGTCCAACTCACTTGTGTGGGTTACTCTTGGCGCAGTGTGGATGATCCCCAAACTCTCCTCATGACCAACAATGGCTTCAGAGCTTATAGTTACTAAAGGGATTGACTCCTTAAAATTGAAAGTCTTCTTGACCAATGGTGTTTAAACCACATGTCTCGTTGTTGTGCGGCGATCACGGCTGGCTGCTGCCAAGTGTATATGAATGAAAAAAAGGCTCCTTTGAGGGAGGCCATAACCAGATGAATGGAAATAGGATCACACTTTAGGGGAAGACTGGTGCGATAGCAAGCAAGTGTGAACTAGAGTCTCGCATTACTAAATGACTCTTCACCATATGCATTATTTTTCATTGTTTTTAGTCTTGTTATCTTTTACTCATTAGTTAAATTTAAGGAGTTATTTGATATATTTTGCTGATTTTAGTTCTTTGATTTAATGAAATGTTTATGTTCTAATTTCTTGATTAAGTAGAGATTTTTCGTAGTTTTGTGTCGTTCTTTGTTTTGGTGAGAAATTCAACATGACCTTTGTGGAGTATTTCAGATATATCTGGATTTTAGATCTCCATTGGAGTCAAACTAAGTGCAAATGAAAGACACAGAACCACATTCGGACTCAAAAGTAGAGAAATTGCAGTAGACGCCATAAGAGAAGATGATGTGCGCTTGAGCTCCCCCGAGGCACATTTCCACAATATTTTCGCATCTTGATTATGTCCATGTACGCTTGAGGCGCCTGAGGCGGGCGGCGAACATTAGAACATATTAAAAACACATTTTTCCTCACTTTTTAAGGATCTTTTTGACTATTAGAAGTGGGGAGACTTGTGCCCTAGCAGAGAAACTCAAAGACGACCATTTCTAACACCATTGGAGCGGTTTTATCAAGAATCATTCTTGTAATTCTTCTCTAATCTCTATTTTCGATCTTCGTCAATGAGTAACTAAACCCTATTTGTTAGGGATGAGTGTAACAAGATGAACCCTTGTTTTTTCTGATTTGATTTCTATTTATATGAATGATTTTATTGAATAATTTTTCTTATCTATATGTTTAATGTTTTTTATTGCTTGATCAACTTTAAAATGTTCTACGATTCATATTTTGAAATGGAAGCAGACTTTACGAATGGTTGAGATGAGAATTCATGATATTGTAGTCTAGGGATAGATGTAGGTCATGAAACCATTTAAATTAGTTGCAAGGAATAGTTTAACAAGAAAATTTATGTAACGTAAGGCTTAATTCTAATCTTAATCATTGAGGAATTAGGGGTTAGTTTCTGAATTTAAGGTTCTGTCACTAAACATTAAAAGGGCAGAAATAATAAGAGAATTTGTAATTTCAATAAAAGATTAAGTACCCACTAGGATCAAATTAGACCACCAACATTGAATTCGAAGTGAAATCATCCCTGACTTTTCTATTTTAAAGGATCAATTTTATTACTATTGTTTAATTCCAATATTATCTCAATCAATTCAGAACTTTTTATTCAATTTTTGTAATTAAATATAACTCGATAGTAAAATGCAATCCTTGAATTTGACACTCGAAACTACCCATTTTATTATTACTTGCAAAGATTCAGTACACTTGCTAAACATTGTCATTTACTTACAAAAAGGTTGACAACACATAGTGAGGAAGACTCGTAAACCCATTTGCTTAAGGTTTTGGGTTAATTGTGGTGTCCAATTCACTTATGTGTTTGCTCTTGATCCATATTGGATGATCCCAGGGGCCCCTAATGATCCAACTTAAACGATAATAAAGGCAAAAACCAGTGAATCTATGAAATCATGCACATATAGAAAAACAACAAACTTTAATATGTGTTGCTTTATAAAGGAACACATGCACTATTTGAGACCTTGACTATTGAATAAGACCCAAGTATTCGGTATTATCTGCATAGTAAAAAATATCATTCCCACAATGACTTTATTTTAAATACTAGTGTCTCTTTACTATGATAATTAGCTAAAACAGTAAATGTTGATAACGATTTGGTTTAAAATTTCACAATCAAAAATAAAGCCTTGGGATTGTAGTTTTTCACAATGAATGGAAACAATAAAATTAACGTTTTTTGAGATATGAGTATTAAACTCTTAAAAATCAGAAAAACAATTATACTAATGCCTTCTTTCAAAGAACAAAAGTGATAAATTTAAATTAATTAACCAACTTATTTTCTTGATTGATGTATTAGCAAAATCCTTTAAGAAAAGAGATCTTTCATGATGTTCAAAAGAACCAAGAATATATTTTCTCATGATTTGATTCTCTTGTCCAATCTTAGGGACCAATATCAAATCTACTTTCGGTATATAATTTCGATATCTAAGTATGAATATGATTCTGACTAAGATTGGATTGAAAGATCAACAACCCATGTAAAACAAGAAATAGAATTGTTAGAGATCCAGCATGGACAATCCTAATAATCTCAAGGACAAGGAAAGATCTAGTCACTATATGATCATAGTAGAATCAAAAACTTAAATATAAAACATTGTAAATATAACATAACAGAATAAAACACAACAAAACAAAAATAGAAAAACTTAATATACTTGAAACTAGAACAATTTCTAACGAGAAACTGCAAGAAAAAAGAAAGAGTAATTAAGATTGTGAGTAGGAACGTTGTCTAAAATTAAAGTATTTTTGATACTTTCTAGCCCTCAGGTGACTCCTGAGATTTAATCACAAGAACACATAAGAATTTCATAGAAGAAAACGTTACCACGAAAATACAGTTTATGGCCATAATGGCCATACTGCCAGCAGTGAATAGTTCAATATCATAATGACATATATACTGCCATAATGGTCATTACTGTCATAGCAGTAATGGGTTCAAAGCAGTAGAAGTGAACTGATTGATGACGCATAATGATCATTACTGCAAGCAGTAAAGTTTGCTGATAGAAGTGGGCAATTCTTATTTTATTTATTATATTTTCGTTTATCCAGTATGTCGTATAATGCATTACCACTCAGGCGTAATACTTGTTGGAACTTAAGTTTGTTCATTTTCTTGATCATGATGCCCATGACTGCACACATTGCTCTCAAGGCTCTTTTGCACAAAAAATATTTACGTATTCCTTCGCTTCACTTTGCAATCAAACAAAGCAAAAAGCAGGTAGTAAAATAGAACTTAAAAACCGAATTAAAAACATCAATAACCTATCATAATAAAGCTATAAAATAGATAATTCTAGCTTATCAAATTCCCATCTTGAATCATTGGCTTGTCCTCAAGCAATTGTTTCAGGTAAAGTGATGGACGAGCATACACCATGAATACCATGGAAAGCCAACTGCAGTTTCAAGTTAAGTGACTTATGCTCATCTGAAAACATATACTTTCTCATCAAATATGACACTCAATATCTCAAATTCTCTCAGTATTTTCAGGTAATTGGCTTCACTCCAAATTTTCACCAATGCAATGTTTCTGCCATAGGCTTGAATTATTAAAAAATCTCCACTACATCTCTCATGAGATCATAAGTGAATCAAAACCTTTTTCAAGGTTGTAATCGGGGCCAGGGACAATAGGTGGGGGGAAAACCAATAAAGAGGTATTCAAAAAGGCTATAATCAATTAAACATATATTATAGATACCCTTTGGTTGAATAATTTGGACGCTCAAGCTTTATTCAAATAATCTTTCATCAGCCCAAACTTCATTCATCAGTAAAATATGTTACTCCAAGTGGAACACCTTATTGTGTCTTTTCAAACTAAGACTAACATTTTTTATTTGCTTTTTATTTTTATTATTATTATTATTATTTTTTTAAGTTGCCCCACTTTATTCAAAAGGGCACCCAATAATGATTTTATCGATAATGCAAAGGACCAAGAAAGATAATTCATGTAAAGCTCAAAGTGGACAACTAGCGGAAAGTATGAAACAAAACAAAGTCATGAGGCCTGAAAAAACTAATCCTAAAGTGTTTTTTTCTTCAAACATGATCACAAGAGAATTTAGCCTTGAGACGGTTGCAAGTCAAGTTCTAGAGAACACATTCAATGGTGAATAATCACTACTAACAAAGAAAGAGGGCATAATATTTGACGATGACACAAGCCCCTATATAAACCCAAAACTCACATTTAGTAGCTAAATAAATAAGCACATGTTGTCAAAGAATAAGCTAATTTATCAAACTAATAGTGTGGTATTCGAAGTTGGGTTCATTGCCTATTTAACAACTACATGCATAGAACTTATGGCTCCCTATCAAGGACATCAAAAGGTTTTCTTTCAAGCAAGGAGAAATTATTTATTTATATATATTAAAAAAAAAACTAGAATTAACATGATGAGCAAACAATCAAACAAGAAAACGTACACCCTCCATGCTTGGGCTAGACATTGTCCTCAATGTAAAAAGTAAAATAATGATGAAAGGGCTAGGAAAGCTCACAAGATTATGGTGGTGGTAAAAAGTGGCCCTATGCACATATTACGATCATAATGACCATTACTGCTAGACTGTAATCCTTGCTGCATTCTCCTGTTTTATGCATTTTTTCTTCTTTTAGCTTAGCCTACAAAACAAAAAGAAACTTTGAAAAATTAAAATCGTGGGTTGCCTCTCACACATCGCTTGTTTATGGTCCTTAGCTTGACCTTCATTTTGTAAATCTTATGTTAGAGATAGAAGAATAAGACTTACCCCTTTCTCTATTGGATTCCCTACTACATAATGCTTCAACCATTGACCATTCACAATAAAAACTCTAGTGGCCTCACTCCATATTTCTATATCTCCAAACAGGAACACCTTACGAATTTGAAATGGCTCGAACCACCTTGAACGAAGTTTACCCGAAAATAACTTCAATCGTGAATTGAAAAAGTAATACGAAGTCACCTTATTTGAATTATCTTCTTGTTATGTGCTTATGATGCCACTTCGTGGTTCTTTCTATGTAGAATTTAGCATTCTCACAAGCTTCCAACCTCAACTCATCAAGCTCACTGAGTTGGAGCTTCCTATTTTCACCAGCAGCCTTCAAATCATAGTTAAGGATCTTTATTTCCCAATAAGCTTTATGTTTGAGTTCAACTGGAAGGTGACAAGACTTTCCATAGATCAACTTGTAAGGAGTCATACCAATGGGAGTCTTATATGCTCTACGGTAGGCCCAAAGTGCATCATCTAGCTTCATGAACCATTCCTTCCTTATCGTAGAGACAATTTTCTCGAGAATGCTCTTGATCTCTCTATTGGAAACTTCTACGTGTTCGCTAGTTTGAGGGTGATATGATGTGGCAGTTTTGTGCTTCACTCCATAATTTTTTAGCAAGCCTTCATACTGCTAAGCTATGAAATGGGAGCCTCCATCGCTAATCACCACCCTTGGCGCACCAAACCTCATAAAGATTAGCTTTTTAAATAGCTTAATCATTACCTTAGCATTATTTTTTGGGGGCAGCAATAGCTTCAATCCACTTGGACACGTAATCCACCGCTACAAGGATGTATTGATTTCCAAGAGATGAGGGAAATGGTCCCATGAAATCAAACTCCCCAAACATAGAATATTTCAACTTCGAGGATATTGTTCAAAGACATTTCATTTATTTTTTATATGTTTCTGGTAAGGTGACATTGATCACATTGAAGCATAAAACGATGCACGAGTTAGAAGAGTGTGGGTTAGTAGAAGCCTACTTGAAGTATCTTTGCTGCAGTTTTTGAGGAGGAATGAAAGTGAAACATGATGCTTTCCATTTCTTCTTCTGAGACACATCTTCTGAAAACTCCATCAGCCCCTCTCTTAAAAAGCAGAGATTCATCCCAATAATAATGTTTAAGATCTGAGAAAAACTTCTTCTTTTGTTGATAGTTAAAATTTGAGGGTAGTATTCCAACAGCTAGGTAGTTCACAAAATCAACATACCACGGTGCTTCTATTTGTGCAAGAGCAAACAATTGATCATCATTAAATGAATCATCCAGGGATAACTCATTTTCATTTTTTTCATGTAGCCTTGAGTGATGATCGACCACCACATTTTCAATCCCCTTATTGTCTCGAATTTCTAAATCAAACTTTTGGAGAAGTAGTACCCCTCAGATCAACCTTGGCTTAGCATCTTTCTTGCTCAAGAGATAATTAATGGATGCATGGTCTATGTAGACAATTATCTTCGATCCCACCAAGTACGAACGAAATTTGTCAATAACAAAAACTACTACCAATAGCTCTTTCTCGGTTGTGGCATAGTTAACTTGAGCTTCATCTAAAGTTCTGCTAGCATAATAGATAACATGAACTTGTGCTTTCAATCAAGCATGCTTTCAGCCCATCTTGTGAGAGTGGTCCTAAAGGACACTCCCTAACACAAAGATCAATTAAATCGACCATGCAACAAAAATCTTCAAGAGAAGTACTTTTCATAAGGTTAGACAAATTAAATTCAATTTTTTCATCACCCATATTGAAGACAAGCTTCCCATGTTTCACATCAATAACAACTCCTGTTGTGGCTAGAAAAGTTCTCATAAGAAGAATTGGAACTTGGGAGTCCTCTTCCATTTCCAACACCACAAAATCAACCAGTATAAACAATCTTCCTACTATGATAGAAACATCCTCTAATATTACCACGAGATACTTGATAGATTGGTCCGCTAGTTGTAAAGAAATGTTTGTGGGCGTTAACTCACCCACATCAAGCTTCTTATAAACTGACAAAGGCATGAGGCTTACACTAGCCCCAAGATCACACAAAGCACATTCAAAACTCATATCACCAATAACACAAGGAATAAAAAAAATTCCAGGATCCTTAAGTGTGGGAGGCAACTTATTTTGAGTTATGGCACTACATTCCTTAGTTAAAGCAACTGTTTCATTATCGTCAAGTTTTCTTTTGTTTGACAAAATTTCTTTCAAAAACTTGGCATATGATGGCATTTGAAACAATGCTACGATGAACAAAATGTTTATATATAACTTTTTCAAAAGTTCCACAAACTTCCTAAATTGCTCCTTAATTTTAGCCTTGGCGAATCTTTGTGGAAATGGTATGGGTGGTTTGTATGGTGCTGAAGGCACATATGGTTTTTCTTTTTCTCATCTACCCTATAAATTGATGGTTGGGTTCTTTCGTTCTCATCCCATAAATTCTCTAGCACATCTATACCCTTTGGTTTTTCTAATTGTTTTCCATTTCTTAAGGTGACAACATTTAATGTGTCCCTTGGGGTTAGCTTCAGGCTGCCTCGGGAATACACCAGAAGATCTAGAGGATGAAGCAACTTATTGAGCCAATTGGGTGGTTTGTGTTTCCAAAATTTATTGTGTGTGGCCATGGAATCTACCTTAGATGCTAACTGCCTAAATGCTTCATTCACTGACTGGTTTTGATTTTTAAACTCCTCATTTTGTTTGGTTTGAGCTAACACAAAATTTTCTTGCAAATTTCTAAGCTAGACTTTTGGAGGCTGTTGAAAAACCATGGTCCTTGGAAACTGG
>PGWS01022084.1:0-15620 GCA_002896235.1 Cicer reticulatum
ATTTCGTTTTCGTTTTTGAAATTTCCGGTATGTATTTTGAACTACCGGAAATTTCAATCCTCTTGAAATTTCCGGTAAAAACTTTTTTTTTCTGAAAACTTACTTTTCCGGATTTTTCAGTGTGGGGATAAAGTGTTTCGATTTTTTCTTATTTTGACTTTTACTGTTTTTTTAGGGTTATTTTGAGGATTTTACAACAAAAATTTTAAATTGGGAGGTATAAGTTTAAATGGGGGGTACAATAGCCAATTTTCCCCAAGCCAGCTAGCTAGCTCCCTTTTACTCTTTTTTTTCTCTTCTATTTTAAAAGGCTTAACTAAACATTACTTATCTATTTATTTATTGGTTTATTACTTTATTAAAATGTTTGGTTTAGTAGGGTTGGCACATACACATACACGTTTTAATCAAGTGATCTGTTTAGTTTTACGGTAGTAAATATTAATTTTTAATAAAAGTAAATTAAAAATTAAATATATAAATTTGAAATAAAGATACAAATTCTATTAATTTTAAATTTCTAAATATATCAAAATTAATTTTAAATTTCTAGAATTAAATTTGCATGCTCAAAAGTGGAACCAACCATGGATTAGTTTTGTTAAATCATTTTACATAGCAAATATTTCTAAAAACAAAAAAATTGAAGCATGAGAGAGATAGTAGATAATTTAATTTTGAAAAATAAATACAAAGCTAGGATATTTTGGATAGTATAATTAAGACAGATAGGGTTGCTTATAAACATCATTTTCATCTATGTAAAAACCATTTGATTTTACATAACCAGTTACAAAATCGGCTATATCCATAATTAATTTTAGAGCTAATATTTTACTAGATATTTGTTTTTTTTTTTAAAATCTAAATCTCAATTTTTTATAAAACAGTTGTTTGGAAAAATATTTCAAATTCTTTTAAAAAAAAAAGAGTTTTTTTAATCAAAAATCTTTTGGAAATAAATTTTCAATTTCTTTTTTTTGGAAATTTTGATTTAAAAAGAATATGAAAAAAAAATTTACAAAAAATTGTAGAATTATTTTGTTCATGACATATATGACATATAATATATATATATATATATATATATATATAATACATGGGCATTTAAGTTAACAGCCGGTTAAAAAATAAAGAACCATAACGAAAAACATATTGATTGGTTAAAAGTATAGTTTAAATATTCCAATTTCTAAAATTAAATTATGCATGTGAATGTAGTTTTGTTGAAAACTAGTTATTTTGTACAACCTTAAAAAACAAGTGTTATGAGGAATTACTTATAAAATCACTAAAATTTTAATGACGATTTTAAAAATATAAAGTAACATTAATCATAGTCGGTAGAAATAAGATAAAATTTGATTTATATATCAAATTTAATAAAAATAAAAGAAAGCAAAAATATTCCTTAAAATTTAATATGTCTCGAACAATCTAATCACATTTTAAAAAAGAGTGGTCTACTATCATTAAAGTTTTAAACTTTGGACCAATATGAATTTGCTTGCTTGTAAATATTTCCTGTTTGAGGGGGTGTAACTAGGATGTTGAGGTGCAACCAGCAAAGATAATATTATATTTCCTGTATTACTTTACCAAACGCATCCTTACATACAAACGACATCAAGAGAAGAGAGCGCGGTGGTGGTGAGATCATGGGCGTCGGTGGTGAAGAGCATACTCAATTCGGTGAAGGAGAAAGTCTTGGTGGCTTCCTCAGACATCTCAAGCATGAAGGCTACCTGTTTGTTCCTTTTCCATTCTCTTATCAATTATTCAATTTTCACAAATCATACTGCCTTTTGTTTTAGGGATAATCAATGCACGATGTTTATTCATTTCCAAACTGTGTTATTGATTCTACTATTATTTTATTCTCACTGATTTTTCTGTATCTATTTATCTGGAAATTGGAATTTAGTAGTTAATGAAATGAATCTCAATTTGATTTTGCAGCTTCTTTGTCGATTTCATTTTTTTTGGGGTTAATTAATGTAATTTTTGAGATGCATTATTAGGTCAAATATCACTTGATTCAATTTGCTGATATTCTTTTTGTTTTCGTTTTGAATTTTCAGGAGATTGCCTTCCAGATGGAAACCTATTGTAAGTCAAATTTTGTTTCTACATTTTTCATTTTTTTCTTTGTGTGTGTATGTGCGAGCGCGATCAAGTAGGAAATTGAGAAGGATGATAATGCATTAACTTTGTTTCTTCTATTGCCCCTATAAGAGAAAGCGATTTTAGAGGTTTTGATTGCAAAGTTGTTATGGATAAAGACGATTCTGTTATATTTTTATGGAGGTTATTAGAAGAAAGAAGTGGGAGGGTAACATTTTCATTTTTGAGTGAGTTTCATGATAGTATATTATTTTCCGTTTGCCCTGAAATCCTCCATCCAACCATACCTTAGGCTGAATTGAGTGAACATACACTGTTCATTGCAATTGGATTTAGATTTCTTGTAGCTGCCCCAAGCTGTCAGAATAGAGAGATATTGTTTCGGTAAGTTGGTGACAGACTCAGCTTTTGATAGGGAAATATCTCTGCTGTTTATTTGCATTTTACTGTGAGATTTGAATACCCTTTGTGATGCTGGGATATTTTCATCTACCACTCTAAGTTGATTTCTGAGTTTATGCAGGCAAACCAAGATCCACAATATTGGGGGCAAAACTTGTTGGTGTTGATAAATATGGTAACAAGTATTACGAGAAACTAGAAAACACACAATATGGTTAGTGTCCTGCTGTCTCTATCTGTTTTGTTTGTGTGGTTAGTCTATTAATGCATACGGCTAAATTAATTAAAACTAATCCCTTGAGCCCAAGACAGCTGAACTCACTTGATAGGTAAACCCTAGTTAGTTAGGTCGGGCTATCTCATTATGACATAATGAACATGATAGTTAGTTAGGTCAAGCTGCGATGTGTATAAATATAAGAGGGATTAGAGTGAATCAGCTTGTAATTTGAGAGAATGAGGAACATTTAGGGAAATTGGGAGGTTTGCAGACCCTTGAAGTCTACAGTGTTCTAGTTCTGTAATTGAGGATTATCCCTATTTTCCACTAACCAAAAATACAGTTTCCTATTATAATAAGGAAAGGTATGAAATGTTGTGACTTTTAAAATGCTACCTCATAACTGTTTCTGTATCGAGTAGAATACTATATACTAAGGGAATAAATGTCTAATTTGTTTAAATGAGTTAGATAGATGCAAACAATTGCCGTATATCTATTTATCTGTGCAATTAGCTCAGCATATAGCCATAATATCTCTATAAAACATTGCAATCCATGTTGAGGGTACTTGTGGGAGCAGCACATGGCGAGGGGATGGGGAAATCTTTGAAAATGGAGAAGAAAGCTATTGAAACTTTTTACTCGAAGCTGCTTGTGGGGTCTTGATGAGTGGTCAAAGCTCCTCAAAGCCTAAAATTTTTTCCAACCCCACCAAAACAGCGAGCTATAGACTGATGAGAGCCATGCGAGGTAGAAAAGACTGAAAATTAGAGCCTAAACATTGAGTATCATCATGTAGGACATCTCCAAAGTAACATAAAAAAAGCTACAGTTCAGGGAGGCTGAATTAACAAACTAAATGACTCCATGACACCGAAGAGGCCACCTCGGGAGGCAATGGAGAAGTTTTTCTGCAAACTTATGTCAGACAAACATGAAATCATAGTAGGAGAGTAGAGAACCTTTGCTTCTTGCTCTACATATTTTGTGCATGTTCTATTGATTTTCAATCTATAATGCCAATAACATTTCACTTTTCCGTCTAAATTGTGACTCACTTTAGAGGAGTCAAATCTTCCGTTATCTATGCTATACAAACTTTGGCTGACATCAGTGATCTTGCGGGCAGTGGCCACGACATCCCTATATTTTTTTAATATAAAAACGATATATTATCATTTTTTTATAATATATAATAACGATAGATTATCAAAATAATAGTGATAAATTATTAAAATATCCTCGAACTTTTATGGTATTTGAGAAACTGACATGTCTTTCCCTCTCCACTTATTGTACCTCTCTTCTCTCAGATATATCTTCTCAAATTTATTTGGTCCTCTCTTAGAATTTATACTAATAAAATATAATAAAATTAATACAACAAAAACTCTATATATAAATAACTACCCTAATATCGAAGGAAAAACTAATTAATCTAAATAAGAAAAAGTGTAACACCCTAATTAACAACTCAACTACTAAACTATTAACGAACTTTTACATGTTAACCATTGATATATGATTATAGTGTGATACTATTTTTAATTGTGTGAATTGTTTTAATTAATATGTAGTTTTTTTAGGAGTGACACGATTTTTAAACATAAGAAAGTTGATGCATTTGTTTCAAGAAGAAAGTTTTTTGACAAAGATGAAAATCGTAAGATAGATGTATTTTATTTGATTGAATTGTTTGAAGTTCTAAAAAGCTTGTGTGAATTGTGTGATTTG
The DNA here is from genome assembly GCA_002896235.1 of Cicer reticulatum. Taxonomy (NCBI): domain Eukaryota; kingdom Viridiplantae; phylum Streptophyta; class Magnoliopsida; order Fabales; family Fabaceae; genus Cicer; species Cicer reticulatum. The sequence continues at coordinate 4,484 of PGWS01022084.1, forward strand.
TGAAAATTGGTAAAAATTGTGAGAATTAAAATTTTAACTTTTTCAACTTGTTTACTTGTGATGAATTGTTTGAAAACTCTAAAAAAAATTCTATGACTTTTAAGAATTTCAATATAATATTTTAGATTAATATTTGTCGCTCCTCGACTCTCCTGATATTTTGTGCCAAGATTCGCTACTGGCTGACATTATTGTATTACAAGTAATAAATAAAACGAAATGACACATTATTGGTAAAATTTACAGGAAGACTAGGTTGGGTTGATATGCAGAGAGAAGAATAATTTTGGTTATTAATGCTTCTCAGGTTCCTCCGGAATGGCATGGCTGGCATCCACTTCATAAACTGATCACACAGTGCGATGAAGGTAAATTCGTTGTTTCCCTAATTCTTTCTTGGTAATCCATATGCTAAGAAAAATATATAGCCTCGACATAATATTTACAACGATTTGTTGCAGCTTCTTTTATTGAAACCATAAAAGGTATGGTCTTGACCATAAAGAAAATTTTATCTGGAAGAAGGTGAAGAGTTGATCTATCATTCCAAGGGGGCATGCCTCTCAATCCAGGGCAGAGAAAAGTGGACCAGGTTACCAACCATGGGAGGGCACGACCAAACGTGAACCATGGTTTCAGTTTTAGCTGCAGATGTCTTGGATTGGATGTTTGTTTTTCTTTTCTCCTGAAAATCATTTTGATTAATTTCATGGGGTGGAAAACAGTTGTTGCTTTTAAACAATAATGAATTATTAGCTTGTGTAGCAGACAAGTCACTGTGAATTGAAATATTTTTTATATCTGTCTCAATGGTATGTATGTGATTGGTGATATGTTTAAAGGATTTGCCTCTTGTTTACTGTGATCTTTTGCTTTATCTCTAATTGCTGGAGTATACGTTCTTTAATTAGTAGTTATTTCTTTATGGATTTAGAACATTGACACACCTCAAATAGTCAAAATGTTAGTGATAAGATTTACTTCTACTTCAAGGGTAGAGAAGCCTCCTAAGGAAAAAGATAGGAAGAAAAGACTAATTTCTCATTTCATTGATACTTTAACAACAACTATATCGAAGAGACTAACTGCTCCTTGCCACCTCACATTCTCACAACCTTCTTGAGGCCTGATTGATTCAAATGCTAAGTCATGGATCCTTCTAGAACTTAATTGAGTCATTTTCTTCTAGAATCATAACATCAAACCTATTTGAATTTTTTTTTATAGTCATACAGAACTTACTTACATGATCTTGCTGATATTTGTTCTTTTAAAACACGTTTTTTTTTTTACTTATCCCAATTGCTCAAGTGCACCATTTTTAGTAATTAAAAAATAGTAATTTTTTGTTGTAAGAACAATTTTCAAAGTTAAAGTAACTGAACTTGTCACACAAGTTCTAAGACACTTTTTTTTAATATTTTTGTTCTTTTAACGCATGTTTTTAACACATGTTCATTATTTTTCTCCTATATTCATATTTGAATTTTTTTTGAGGGGCTCTCTCTCTCAATTTAATAATATTCATGGTATTTTGAAGTTTTTTATGAATTGATTTGACCATCTGGTTAAAAGAATTTGGTAATCTGAATTGCTGAACATAGTAACTATTTATCGATAATTATTTTAGTCAAATTTAAAAAATTGAAAACTTGCAAATAATTTAATTAAATTAAAAATTTATTAATCAATTAAGATCGATCATATTTTTTTTTGTTATAAAATTTCATTAATTTATTAATTTTAACGGATTAAACTCTGACTTTGAATTTTAAGGTGAGATGCAAATTGGATTTTTTATTTTTTTTCAGTTGCTGAATGAAGGCACGATAAAGCCCCCTTCCACTTTACTCTATTATTCTCACATTTTCAAAATTAAGTATCATTTCAACAATATAAATTCCTTCTAAAATAATTAATTAATTAATTCTAATTTTAACCCATAAAACAATTTCATTTTCAATATTTTTTTCTCCACTATAACATTTATAATGGATACTAACTAATAAACCGTTGACCTTTATTAAAAAAAATATAAATTATATACATGTATGAAAAGATTTTATATATTTAATTAATTATAATCGTTAAATTATTATAAAAATTTTGATTTTATCAAAATTAAATTTTAAAATCATTATATTTTTTTATATTTAAATGCATAACAATTAAATTAAAAAAAAAGAATAATAGAGATAATTTATAAAAATTGTTACATTACAAAACTAAAATTATCCTGTACCGGCGCATACATAATAAGCGTGATTGGTGAAAGAGTTTGCGTTTGTTCCTCGATGAAGTGGCAAAAAACGACGTCGTAGAAGGGTAATAGTCTCAGAGCTCAGAGTGTGGAAGAAGAAGAAGAAAAGAAAATGTCGCAGCAACAACAACAGAGCTAAACAGTAACATCCCAGTTAGCGAGATTTTCTGGACTCTCGTGGACAAAACCGACAAAAAAATTCTCCAAAATCAGAGACTTACCTTATTACCAACGCAGCAGGTTCAAAACCTAATAATTCCTCATTCACATTCTTCATCATTCCTTACACAACGTATCAATCTTAATATTATTATTATTTTAATTATTTATAGGCATGATTACATATTTCTGTAAAGTCTTCAAAGTCTACACAACATTATGGAAATTTCAACAAGAAAATCGTCACAAGCTAGTTGAAGCTGGATTAAAGAGATGGGAGATTGGCGATATCGCATCTCGAATTGGTTCAACTCTATTTCGGTCAATACATGCGAACTTCTGATTTCAATTACCTATCTGAATCTTACATTTTCTATGAAGCAATTTTCATCACTCGCGATTATTTCAAAGACGGTTTGTTTCAGGATCTTAACATTGCAGAACAAACATTCTGAGATTCTTAGCTAGGTTTTTAACCGTTTGTTTGCTTTTGAATCGGAGGGAAAATGTTGCAGATATTGTTAAATCAGCTTAAAGTGTGGTTGATGAATGCAAGAGAGTGTTTCAGGATGCTGATTTTAAAGAATGGAAGCTTGTTGGTTCTTGAAATCGGGAGGTTTTTGAAACTCGATACTGCTTTTATGATGTCAGACCCTTGAGGTATAGTTTGGTTTTGTGATTCTCATCCTGATAATTTGCTCATGTTCCTGCTGCTATCGCCAAGCGAATTGAATTGCGAGATGCTGTATTGAGTAGCTTCCACCATAATGAGGTAGTTACTCCCTACGTCTTACTTGAAATGTATTTTAAGTTATGTGCACTTCTTAAAAAGTTGTTGAGTGTACTAACTTCTATCATAAATTGAGTTTCATTTTACTAAAATACTCTTATTATTAACATACTAGTTAGGTGAAGTAGTTAGGGTTTGAAATACAATAAATAGTGGTATTATTGGTGGGAAAAATGTAAATACTGGTTCATAATGATAAATAATGTTATGAGATTAACAATTAGTATAAGATGAAAAGGAGTATACATTACAACACTTTTCTTCAACTTTTTTTTTTTTTTTTAATATTGTTGTTATTAAATGTGAATGTGATGGATTATGAACAGGTTAAGTTTTCAGAGCTCACATGACACTTTTAGGATGCTTCAAATGTCTGGAGTGGGAACCCAGTGGCTCATTTTATCAGTCTAGTGGTTCCAAGCTTAGTCAGAATGGCGGCACTGGGACTGGTCGTATCAGTTACTTACAAGATATTGCCGATCCTACGTTGCCAGCAAACCCTCGAAAAGCTATATTATACCGTCCTTCGCTGACACACTTTCATAGCTGTAAGTATGAAAAGAATATGTTCTTGTTTTGCAACTGAAAGAAAAGGGGTTCATAATATCCAGTGTGACTATTTCTTCCTGTTTTCTTCTTCAGATTTGCAAAATTATTTGAGTATTGCAATGCCTATTTCTAATTATTTTTATTTATTTATTTATAGGATGTTACAAGTATACTATTATTTTTTTTTTTCATTTTAATGGCTAGGTTCTTGCCACAAATTTGTGAGGAGCTTCCTTCGGATGGTATTCTCCTTGTATATTTGTCAGCTTCAGGTTAGATATCCTCTATTAACTAGGACTACACCATGAAATGTGCAGGTTATTTTTACTTTTATGTCAATAAAGTTCCTTTACTGAAAGGTGAAGTCTACTTTCTACATGAAATGCAGGATCTTGTGGTGCTGTGCATAATGAATCTGTGTTGATATACACCTTGGTCCCCGTGGAGATAGAGGTACATTTTATGGGAATTTTTTACTGCCTGCTCGTTATTAGCTCTGGTTTTGTTGAACTCTTAATGTGTTTAGAGACCCTTTGTGTTAATTTAGTTATTGCATAGGAAAGTGCTTATTGTCTGACATATTTCCTCACTCTTTATGTGCTTAGGCCTTTTGGCATAAAGTGAGCTTGTGTATTGTCCCTAGCTTCAGGTCTTTAGTGGCTCTCTACATAAGAGGATCGTAGTGTAAAGACTTAAAACCATTCTTGTCCCTCCGCCTAGCTTCTCAAGCTGTTAGAGCTAATTGGTTCATCGTGAGTTTTATACAGATGGTATGTAGTGGTTTCTATTTATGAACCCATACAATGGTGAAGTGTGTTGACTTGTTAATTATTTAAATTGGTTCCTTTCATAAATAGCTTGGAGTCATTTGGTGTTTTTAATTTTGCATAAATAGGTCCAAGCAGATTGAAGAGAGGACTTTACTTAAAACCCAAGGATATAACATTAGTTATGGTCATAGTTATTGATTGAAAAAATTCTTGTATCATATTAACAGTCCTCAAGATCATAAATATGCATTATGATGATATTGAATTCTCTTAATATACATGGTTTTACTGGAATCAAGACTACTTTAACCCAATTCTCTTTCAGGATCAAACTGCATATATCCATCTGACTTTCTACCGTTACTAGAAGACCACTTCTTTTTAGTCATTGATAATGACAACAGCAAGCTTTTAAGGCAAGCCCTACAACTTCACTCATTTTTCTTCTTGGGTTTTTGTTTGAAAATGATTATTGAATTTATCACTTGTTATATGTAGAAGTTTACATATGCCAATTTTACCTATAATTAGGTGAGAATTGATGAGGCTGCAATATCATACTTGTTGCCTGAAAATATTAAGCTGATAATAGTTCTTGAACTAGTATAACATATAGGGATTTAGAAAGAAAAAAAATCATGAATTGACAGCGGTGGCATGATTTACAATAGTAGTGCAGTGCTACACTGATGTGTGTTGTGATACAAGAGGAACACCAAATATCAATGAAAAAGGAGAATTGGCAAATATGTTCTCTTAAGAGTATGTAAATCTATATAAGTTTGATAAAGCATGGTACAATGGTTATTTCAAGTATGTTTAATAACAATTTTTGGTGTTATTCATGATTAAAATTTGCCTATTCATATCACAAACACACTTAAAGCAATCAAACAACAATGCAGGTCATAACAGGACAAAAAAAAGGAGAATCAGTGGCAATGCTCTTTTCTCCAAGCTGTTGCCTCCTATTGCTCTGATTGCTCACATTCTTCAAATGGGAGCCTATTCACCATTCCTTACAGCTCCGCTGGCAAGCTTTTTGTGTTGTGCTAGGATTTTCAGGCTCTGATATATTGATTTGGTCTGATATTAATGCCTTAGTTTTGCTTCATGCTAGCGATTTCTTGTTTTTTATTTTTTTGTTTCTTTATATTCTTTCATTTTCTGTAAGTGGGAAGTTTCTATGCTCTGTCCTTCCGCATTCAGCAACTTTAATTTGATTTCAGGACTTGTACAATAAAGCTGAAATGGTACTCTCATCAGCATTAAATAACTGGGGATTGGCGTTGGCATCATCAGACATGCTTGATTCTGTTTGGGGACAGGTTTTAGGCGATCCCTTCATAAGGAGACTTCTTTTGAGGTAAAGTTTGTCTTCATTTCTGTTCTGATATCTATTGTTATTGTTATTTCCCATAGTTCTTCTGAGTTCCCTGTTCCAAACTGCACTTCCATACAATCTGTGAGAATTACTGTCTTTTATCCTTCCATTGTGCTTCTGTCATTGTTCATTACTTCATTATTGTTAATTATCACAGTTTTTAAAATTGTTAGGGCCGTTATTAAAAATGAAGCACTGATTTACTACTGTGCAATGTGCAATATTGAAGTTTTTCTCTCTCGTTCGTTGAGCTAGAATTTGAATATCCTTATTTTGTAGAATAAAATGGACTGTTACATATGTACATAGTACTTACGTCAGTTTATATCCAAATGCAGTAATCTTTCTGAAGGAATTATAAATTAAATGCTTGCATGAAGTACTTGTTCAAATAATCTTATCAAAATTAAGATATTTTTAGTTTAAATAAACAAATAACTAAAAGAAATTCAACTCAGATTTTTCAGCATAAAACAGAATTTCCATGGCTAAAAACAGAGTTTTTGGAAATTCTATTTTATGCTGAAAAATCTAAGTTGAATTTATTTTACACCATGCTTCGAAATTACGGGATAAAGTTTGTTATGGCACATGCTAAGTTTGTTCTCTTCCTCCAACAAGCATAGTTTGTCTTTGACCGACTAATCAAACCTATCTTTTTGTTTCCTACCTTGTGCAGATTCATATTTTGCCAGACAGTGTTGACCTTCTATGCACCAGTTTACAATAAAAACGAATTCCTTCCAACTTGTGTCCCTTCTCTTCCAACGCCTGTCCTACCCCCAAGCTACTCGTATCAAAGTGTAATACGGCATCTAGCCGGTATTTTTGGTGCAACTAAGTACTTCATCTTTTCTGCGGATGTTTCTCCTGAAAATATACATACAGACGCGGCTCAGTTGTGAATTATATGAAGATAAGCAAGAGCTTCACGTCTCACTTCAGAAGCACATAGTGTATACACTTTATTTGTATAGCAATCAAAAAATGATTTCTATCAATATCACAGTTTGGTCTGGGTGAGTTTCATGTAAAGGCTTTTAGCATTCGACCCAAAAAAAAAGTAAAGGCTTTAGCATGAGTATTAAACAAATTTATGTAGATCGTATATTTAGTTCCTTTGACAAGACAACCTCTGCGTGGATTGAAATTTAACATGTTCATTACATGAAAAGTCGCATGCTCAAGAACAAGTATGGAACGGAACGAGGAGAAATAAGTTTTATATGGCGCTTAGGGTGTGTTTAGTACCATGTAGATGGAGGGGTGGAGAGAGTGGAGAGGGGATATGGTGGAGAGGATCAATTTTCATAAAGGGGGAGAATTTTAATTGTGTTTGGTTTAATTTTTAGGAGAGAAGGGTAGTAAAAATCCTCTAAAATCTACTTTTTAATTCCCCATAAATTGGGTGGATTAGGAAGAGAGGGAAGATGTTTGATTTATATTTTTATTACCTTAACAAAATTACACTTAATTTTATATTAAAAACCAAAATTACCCTTATTAGAATTTAAAGGTAAGGTTATTATATCTTTGTTATTTTTCTTGTTATTCTATTCTCTTCATGAGTTTCTTGCAACACTCACTCTTCTAATGTTGTCATGTTTCCTTTGGTATTACTCTATCAGTTTTACCATGAACATTATTTAAGTTCTTACTTAGTAAGAAATGTAATAAATAAAAGAAAGAAAATAATCATTTTATTAAGGCATATGTGATCCAATAAAATTATGTCACATGATCTAATAAATTTTCAGTCATTTATCTTATTCAAAGAAGTTTTCATTCAATACACAAAACTCAACAACAAAACTCAATGGCATATGTTGGTAAAATAATTAACAATATATAAAAATTAAAAAAAAATTATATCATGCATATGGTGGGATAAAAATAATTAACAATATAAAAATATTATATCAGGCAAAATAGACATAGACAAAGCAAAAAAAAAAATTATATCAGACAAAATAAACATAGACCACAAAAAAAAAATCAGAATGAGTAAAACCTTCAATGACACTATATAAGCAAGTGAAGCATTAGAGTTGACGATGTGACATGTTTTATGAGATATGATACGATGATGTAGAATGAGTAATATCTATGAAATTGTAATAAAAATTCTATAAAAACTTCACTTTCAAATTTAGAAATTATTCATTCTATAGTTTAATCAATGACATATGAATAATAAATACATCTAGATGATTATATATTATGAAATTATATGTCACATCATTTTAAAATATGTCAAATCATCATTTTTAGTTAAAAAATATGAGGTATGAACCAAAACTGTTGATTCTTAAAATACGATTTCATGAATCGGTGAAAATAGAGGAACTAAAATTACAATTAAACCTCATAATTCAATCATCTAAACATTTTTAATAAAAAATATATCAAACAGGTTTTCACATGAGTTAATTTATTTAGAGATCAATTTGAATTAGTAAAAAAATGAAGGTTAAAAAAATAATAGCAAACATTATTTTCTTACACTTACCCTACTAATCAGTTTCATTTTAATAATTAAAATTTATTATAATTATAAATTATACTAAATAAATTTTAATAATAATCAATAATTATAATATGTCACGGAATCATGAAAGTTACAGTATATATAGTTACATCCTTAATTGATCTTAATTACCAATCAATGTTAAAAAATTTAATGAACATAATCTATATAATAATATTTTTTAATTTAACGACTAATTTTCAAAAATATTAATTAAATCATCTGTTATTAAATAAATATAACTCTTAATATAGCTATTTGAATGTAATTTGATATATATAATAGTTTGAAACAATTAATAATAACATTATTAACAACGTAGTTGATCTTTTGGAAAATTCTACTTTCACTTCTCCATACACGATGTACATCTCTTTGACAAAACAAGGTTTTTTGTCCTTTGGTTATCTAGTTCTAAATAAAGTTGTGATTTTTCGAAAACATAGAAGATTTAAAAAAAGCTCTCCTTAATAGAGTTGGACTCGATATGACTCCGTATAAAATCACACATTAAACAGACTGGTAGTTGTGTTAATCTACATATCATAAAAAAAAATGCAATTATTTTGCAATTTTTTACAAGCAATCCATTATTTTTGTATTAAAAAGACTAAAAAAAATTCGGTATTATAAAAAAGTGTTCTGCCCAATTTTCAATAAAAAAAAAATTGAAATTAATTTGATGTTAGAACTTTGTTGAATTGTTTGGAATTCAAGTGTGAGTGATTGATCTCACTTAACTAAAAACTAAAATAAATATTTAATATAATAGTTGATAATTCATATATCAGTGTTTAAGATTTCATATTAAAATATTATATTCAACCAGTCTCTTAAGTATTGTGGAACATTTAGTCTACTTGTTTATGGTACACTTTTGGACTTCCCAATTAAATGATGAATCTTACGTTTCCTTGGATAACTCATGAATGAGAAATTGCTAAAAGATAAATAAACTTAATATTTAAAACCGGACATTAAAAAATTAAAAATAATAATTAAAAAAATATGATACGAGTAATATACTTATATAATATATATATAATTATATATATATATATATATAAGTATATAATATAATTATTTACTACAAAATTATTAATTGCTCGTTACAATTACTAATTTGATACAAATATATTTATTAATTTAAAAAAAAAATATTACACAAAATGCAGATCAATACGTGGATCCACGGATTTAAACGGTGTAACTAAATTTAAATAGATAACAAAATTTAACCCACAAGTTACATGGGCCACGGGTGAAACTATTAATTAATTCGCGACCTCAGTCCTTATAACAGCATCTACTGTTAAAACAAATCATCCAGAACTCTATATTAATTATAACGACATATGGAAAAATTTACGATTCACAATTTTCTCCAAAAACAATAAAAAACAAAATATACATTTTCATATTTCAACGATACAAATACCACCATCTACCTTTTAGTATCTTTACCACTTTGCTTTCATATTTTTTCTTCATTAAGTTCATCTATCGCCTTTTTCTCTTTTTAGGCTTAATTAATGGATAGCAACATGAACACTCAACTATTCTAATGATATGGATACTATAAACAAATGACAAAGTGTTTAGTTAATTACCACCGGGTTACAAATTCTGCCCTAATGATTGTGAGTTAATCGATTATATTTAAAGCTAAAGTTGGCTGGTGATCCCATCAATTCATCAAGGTTCTATGAAGTTGATGTTTACAAATATTCTCCTCAAGAACTAGGTATGTAATTATATATTCTCGCTCTAAATTCATCAATAATGTTAATAAAAACACTATTATTTTTTATTTTTCATGTGACATACAAGTTATAAATTGTTCAACATATATTAATTTGACATTTAGTTGTGCAAGTAGCATCGTCAACTCAATTAGGGAGGGTCCTGAAAGTTTCAACAGTGTAATTGAGATTTTAAAAATAGAATTGATATCATTAATTTTTTACATTCTAATCATTTTAAAATTTATTATTTTTTTAAAATATTCAAATTATAAAATTACTTCCGTAATTCCATTATGAGTCACCTACTTCTCCTAATCTTCCTCTTAGCTCCAAGAAAAAATATTTGGGTAGTACCTCAATTTTGTCCTATACAAAATAAAAAAAATGTCTAAATAAGAAAATATGTTTGTGCTAAAAATTATAAAAAATATGTAGTTGATATTATATTATCATTTTAAATATAAATAAATAAACATAAAAAAACAACCAAAAAAGAAAATAAAGAAAGTTAAAACAAAGAGTCTCTATTTCTTGCTTTGGCGTGTGCTATTTCTTGCTTTGGCGTGTACAGTGCGTCTGTCTAAAATGATATTAATTTAGCCATTTGAGTACTCAATCAAAAAGACTAACTCCTATTTTCCTTAAGTGTATGAGGTTGTTTGATCATGTTGTAAAAGCAGTTTAAAATCCAGAACACACAACCCAAACCATGTAAAATCCAGAACACACAATCATTCCCCTTAAATTGTACCAGTTTGGATGTAGTTGCCAAACCACAACCCTTTCTCGTTTTTGTCTATATATTGAAACAAAAATTCAATAAGGAGGGGAAGAAAAAAATCACAAGATAAAATTAGGGATTTTCCTTTCTTTCTGATTATGGTTTCCAAAAAACAATAGAAATAGAGTAATAGCAGTAAAGAAGAAGAATCTGCCATCATATTTCTTCCCAT
>PGWS01022090.1:0-11538 GCA_002896235.1 Cicer reticulatum
GTTAATACTCCATTTCCTTCTATAGACTTGGTTAGAACAAATAGAGTTTTACAACTAGTTCACATGGACCTTTTCGGACCTGCCCAAGTTAAGAGTTTAGGTGGAAACCTGTATGGATATGTGCTGGTTGATGATTATTCTAGATTCACATGGACTTACTTTTTAGCTCATAAAAGTGATACATTCTCTGTTTTCAAAAAGTTTGGTGCTTTAGTACAAAATGAGAATGATTTGAAAATTGTTTCAATAAAAAGTGATCATGGAGGTGAATTCCAAAATGATCTTTTTCAAAATTATTGTGAATCAAATGGAATCAACCACATCTATTCAGCCCCTAGGACACCACAGCAGAATGGGTAGTGGAGAGGAAAAATAGATCCCTAGAAGAGTTAGCTAGGACCATGCTTAAGGACTCCAACCTACCTAAGTACTTTTGGGCAGATGCAATTAGTACAGCCACCCATGTTGTGAATAGAGTTCTCATTAGGCCCCTGCTTAGGAAAACACCCTATGAGCTTTACAAGGGTTAGAAAGACCAACACCTGTCCTTACTTTAGAATCTTTGGTTGTTAAGTGCTTTGTTTTGACAATGGCAAAGGACACCCTAGGGAAAGTGACCCTTAAGGCAGATTGAAGGTATTCTTTTTAGGATATTTCCCAACTAGTAGCCTATAGAATCTACAACAAAAGAACAAAAACCATAGAAGAGTCAGTTCATGTAAAGTTTCATTTTGAATCTTTTACAGAAAAAATTTGAACCAAAACTCCTTCTAAGGTTATTGACATTTTGGGATGATGTTGTAGAATCTGAACCACTAGAACAACCTATAGCTGACCCTCCAACTAGTGCAAACCTGTAGAACCTATAGAAACCTGTGAGTGCCTAAAGGAATGGAAGTCAACAGAAACCACCCTTAGACAACATTATAGGTGATATCACTAAAGGTGTGCAACTAGGAGAAGCCTTAGTCAGTTTTGTAACTTTAACAAGCCTTTGTATCTCAGATTGAACCTAAAAACATTAAGGAAGCCCTGCTAGATAGTGAGTGAATACTTGCTATGCAAGAGGAGTTAAACCAGTTTGAGAGAAACAAGGTGTGGAGCTTAGTACCTAGGCCAGAGGGTAAGCATGTCATAGGAACCAGGTGGGTGTTCAGAAACAAGTTGGATGAGAATGGTGTGATAACTAGGAATAAAGCCAGATTAGTTGCAAAGGGTTATAGTCAAGAGGAGGGAATAGATTTTGATGAAACCTATGCCCCAGTAGCTAGACTAGAAGCCATAAGAATTTTATTGGCTTATGCATGTATCATGGACTTCAATCTATATCAAATGGATGTGAAGAGTGCCTTTCTCAATGGAGACCTCCAAGAGGAAGTTTTTGTGAGTCAAACACCAGGTTTTGAAAATCCAGATTTTCCTAACCATGTGTATAAACTCTCAAAGGCCCTCTATGGGTTGAAACAAGCTCCAAGAGCTTGGTATGAGAAACTCAGCACTTTCCTCATCAACAAAATTTTTCAAGAGGAAATGTTGATAAGACACTCTTACAACTACTACTGAAAATGACATCGTGCTGGTCCAAATTATGTTGATGACATAAATCATTGGATCAACAATGATAAACTTTTGCAAAGAATTTGAAAAATTTATGAAGGTAAATTGAAATGTCAATGATGGTGAAACGTCATATTTCTGGGATTCCAAATTAACCAAAGCAAGCAAGGCTTTCATTAGTCAATCTAAAATATTGTGGTCGATGATAAAGAATTTAACTTTGATACTTAAGTCCATTGATACACCTTATGGAGTCAAGGAAAATCTTAGACCGAGATGAGAAAGGTAACCTGTAGATGTCACTAGATTTCGTGGTATTGGATCTCTCTCTACCTTACAGCAAGCGACCAATATATGTTCAGTGTTTGTATGTGTGAAGGTATAACGAATCCGAGGAATCTCACTTCAGTGCAGTAAAGAGAATTTTCAGATACTTGGTAGGTACTAAAAGTCTTGGTTTGGGTATCCAAAAGATCAACATGTACATTGATTGGTTATCAGACTCAGACTTGCTGGTTGTAAAACTTGACAGGGAAAGTACTTCAGGAACTTGTCATTTGCTGGTAATTCTCTAGTGTCTTGGTTCAGTAAGAAGCAAACAAGTATTGCATTGTCTACTGCGAAGCTGAATACATAGCAGCTGGGAGCTGTTGTGCTTCAAATTCTGTGGATTGAAACAACATTTAATGGACTTCCGGTGTCGATGTGGGTACAGTGCCGATCATGTGTGATAACACAAGTGCTATCAGCATAACCAAGAACCCAGTAATGCATTCAAGGACAAAACACATTGAGGTTAAGGCATCACTTCATAAGAGACCACTTTCAGAATGGAGTATCAAAACTTGAGTATGTGAACATACAGAACAGTTAGCTTGAAATATCTTCACAAAAGCGTTGCCAAAAGAAAGTTTTTGAATATAAGGATCGAAACTAGGGATCATTGATCCTAGTGAAGTTGAGTGTTTGTTGATTTGGTATGTTTCAGTATGTTTTCCCAGTTAAAGTCGATTGGAAATGATTACCAGCTTGGTAAATGGTTTAAAAATCGATTTGGGAATCGATTTACTTACGCAGGATTCAAAAGTTCGAAATTTTTTTTAAACCCTTCACGAGCATCGATTTGGAAATCGATTAGTTAAGTGTTCAACCTTAAGAGAATCGATTTTGGGCAATCGTAAGTTAAAACTGGAACTCGATTTAACAAATCGTTTTTTTTTGAATAATTATGACGTTTACCTGTTTTAACTAGCGTGAGCATCATCATTACCTGATCGTTGAGGATTCCCAGCAACGGTAAACCTAATCGATTTACAAGGTCAAGATGTATATAATAGAACAGTTCTAAAGTCGATTCTCGCATTCTGTTTTCCCAGATTTTCTCTGCTTTTCTTTGTCTCTTCATTCGTTCTGTCTCTGCATTTCTGAATTGCATTCTACATTCTACTACTTCGAATCTACAGCAAATTGTTGATGGCACCGTGTAAAACAGACCAAGCCGCACTCCATCTCCATCATCTTCTTCCACCAGTGAACACCTTCACCACCACCAACTTTGACAAGAAGAGTACCCATCCAACTCAAAAAATACTTGCAAAGATAAAGCAAAAGCTCTGCCCCAATACAAGAAAAGAAAGAAGAAACGTGAAGGAACCCCTACTGAAAAGCTCATGGCTGATGCCATGAAAGATATTTCCAGAAAAGGAAGAAGAGCTATTCTTCTCCACCTCCAAAGAAGGTTCATCACCAAGGAAAGGAGGCACAACCCTCTCTGTCTACAGACTTGCAAATAGGAAAATTCATGAGGCAAGAACAGTGGATTGTGATATTTTTGATGTTTGTGGAATTCACGTTTCAAAACCACCCAGGTTTCATGGATTGGAGAGTTTTCTGTCTTCTACACTTGATAGCTATCCTAGGCTGATCAGGGAGTTTTATTCTACATTCAAGTTTAACTGAAGAAGTTTTACTGCTTAGTTAAAGGAGAAAAGGATTGCAAATGTCCTTGATGATTTCTCACTTCTGGATTGCCTTTCTACGGCCAATCTATTGGATGGCAACTCGGAAGCTGACACTGCTGATGAAGGTTGGGAGAACAACTTGATAGGCATACCGCAGTTAAAGACCTGATGGTCGATGGGTCGTTGAATCGATTTCACTGCCCATTGGTCAAATGAAGGTTCAACAAAGGATGTTGATGTATACTCTGACGCGTATGCTGTACCAAGATCGGGAAACCATGCAGTACTCCAGAAGTTGGACATCATACTGTTATGGGGCTTATCCAAAGAGCTAAGGATGAGCTTGGTGTTGGTGTGCTAAGGCACATGTTGGAAGCATCTCAAAGCAAGCTGATGCTTGCCTTATCCACAGTTGATCACAAAAATTCTTCAACACTTCAAGGTCTCATTTGGAAATGAGGAATCTGCCTAATAAACGACATTGGTGTGGAGAATCAATTGTGAATCAAATGCATTGAAGCTGGTGGTTACATGGAAATGCGATAAGACCTCAAAGCTGCTGTTGAACCAGCCCAGCCTCAGCCACAGCCTCAGCCTCAACCAGTCACTGCATCTGCTACTCCTGATTTTTGTGAACAAAAATAATGGGTAATTCATTGAAGCTTATCAGATGGCACACAATGCCAAAGTGTTAGAATCTCAGTCCAGATTGGAAGCAAGTGTTTTAAGGACTCTGGCAAGTCAATCCTGTGAACTCGGTTGTTCAGCTTGTGGATGCGATTCAAGCACACCTAGGCATCAAAGTTGTCGTTTGAAGAGACGTCGCGGATATTGGTCGTCAAGCTGCAGATGAACCAAACCCAGTTCCCCTAGATAACCCTGAGACTCACGGTGAGGAGACACCTGCTGCGGTTATACTAGCCGCGTGTCTCAACCTCTCCATAGATGATAGTGATTGACCAGCCTAGACTAGGTGATTAGGACCCTTAGGTTTCATACTGTTTTGCTCTGACCTGTTATAATTCTGTGATGTATGATGAATTTGCTTTATAAAATTTTATATCATTTGGCTTAATCATCTAAGTTGCTCATTAATTGCATTGATTGATTTTGACTTGATACATATAAACTTTATTGTTTCTGATGCACTATGTTTTATGATTGATTTCAAACCCAATGCTTATGTTATGTAACATAGGGGGAGGAATTGTTTTTTCTGCCTTTTTGACTTAACTGACAAAGGGGGAGAAAAAATTATAACTTGATAGTTGCATTGTCTTTACAATCTGATGTTCTGATGGTGTTTTGCTCTGATACTTAATAATAATTA
The DNA here is from genome assembly GCA_002896235.1 of Cicer reticulatum. NCBI lineage: Eukaryota > Viridiplantae > Streptophyta > Magnoliopsida > Fabales > Fabaceae > Cicer > Cicer reticulatum. The sequence continues at coordinate 4,849 of PGWS01022090.1, forward strand.
ATAATGTAGTTTATAATACACTTATGCTTGTTGTTTTGAAATGCTCAAGTTACAATTGTATGAATTGTCAATTATGCCAAAAAGGGGGAGATTGTTGGATTTTAATCCTTTGATTCCTAATTTTGACATAATAATACAATTTCAACATGTTCATACACACTACTGATAAATCTAATATTTGAATTGAGCTAAGATCTTCTAAGACCAATTGCATAATTAATCATCTACACACTTGGATATATATTGCAGTCTGGGAACACGAAGAAATCAACAAAGATTGAGATATTTTGACTGAAGCAAAATTGATTGGGAAAATTCGATTCATAACAAGGGTGTATAGGAAACGACAACCTGTTTGAGTTGTTATACATCGGGATTGGGCAATCCGCTGAACTAAAAATTAGGAAAGATGAATAGTATTGCACAGTTCAGTAGCATCCTCCAGTTTTAGGGTAATCGATTGCAAAATCGATTTATACATTTTAACAATAGTAAACCTGATTTTGAATAATATCGATTGTGGGACAATCGATTTTGACAAGTCACAGTGATACCCCAGTAATATTTAAGGGTAATCGATTGGCAAATCGATTGTTAAATATCACTTTGCAAAATTTACTTTTCCTGTGACATACAAATCGATTGAACAATCTATGTTGTAAATTTCAATCAAGTTAAATTTGGTTGCAATCGATTGGGAAATCGATTGAACTAAATCCAGGTAAGAACGTTTTCAGACAAATACATACAAATCGATTGGTTACGTCCGATTAACATCAAAATAGCTGAGTTCACTGACTAAAAACACAATCGATTGGGCAAATCGATTGACAGAACTTTGAAAAACCCAGTGAACTCTGACTTGTGACCAATCGATTTTAAGTATTTGTTAATCGATTATGAAGACTTTAATCGATTATGAAATCGATTGATATGTGTTTCAGTTTTGTGAACATAACATTTGCAATCGATTACGAATCGATGCATATCAGTCTTAACAATGCTGTGGTTTAATCATTGGAAAAATGTTGGTTATAAAGATTCAAGAAAAACAAGACAACATGATAATCGATTGGCAAATCGATTAGACTGGTTTTATCACTTTAAGAAATCGATTGGTAAATCGATTGATTAATATGTTGTTTCAGAAACTATATAAACTGTCTTCAATCATTCTTTCAATATAACAATCTGAAATCACTTGAATATTCTTGATAGTTAACAACTCTCAATAACACTTGTTAATACACTGAGATTACTCTTTTCAGATCACAGCCAAAGAGATTATGCATCAATCAATAGAGAGAGCTGGAAAAGTGATTCTTGGAAGACAAGGGTTTCTCATAAACAATCTTTGAATATCCAGAATTGTGAGAAGTCACATTGACAGATTGAAGGACTACTTTTTGTTCTTCTTAATTCTGTTTGTAATAAGTTCATTGAAAACAAAACGAGCGTAGAAAGCCAGCTAGAAACCTGGTGGCTACTTTTCTTGGGTGATGAGTGCCAACAAGAAGAGTCGTACTTTTGATTCTGTTTAGATTGTAGTTATCTACAAGGATCAGAGGTGATCAATAGTGAAAGAGATCATTAAAGATAGTAGTTTTCGGGGAGGAACGGACATCTGTAATTGGATCTTTCTATGGAAGAAGAAATTGAAATCCGTCTCTTGGATTTGTCAGGACTGGAGGTAAGTTGTCAAGTTGACAACATGAAACCAGTATAAATTTCTTGGTGCAATCTTCTCTTAACCCTTACTCCTTTGATTTTACGATCTTGATATAGATCTGTATATGGTGATTAATATTAGATGCATGATTAACATATTCTGTAATAAGTTAATATTGTTTAATCTGATAATTTGACTTTGTATGCATCTTGATTAATCTCATATCAATCTAACACGAACTTGCTAATCTTGTATGCCACAATTTAAATTCCGCTGTGTGTATGAAATTGATTTAATTTCTTAAAGAACTGATACATTTCTGATATATTCCGATTATTACGAGGTCGTACAAACCAACAATTAGAAGAATTGACCCGGTGACGATAACTGTCTCTGAAATTTTTCTCCGTTTCCGTCCAAATTTCAGTATGTTATATTTATATATTTTTAGTAGTTTAATTAGCATAATTTTCCAGATTTTTAACAACCTCAAATTTCTCTTCTAAAATACCTGACTTCTCTGTTTGTAGAAATTCGTTATTTTGCATCGTTCTCCTTCACCGTACGATCGTGTGAAAAATGGCTATATTATTCCACTGATTAGTCTGATTAATGGAGTTACCTTAACCGACATTTCAAATTTTAGTTCTTTGAAGTGTCTTCTCTAATCTTATTTTTAATGTTTACCATTAAACTGTCAAATTGGATTGATTGAAGAGAAAAGAGTCAAAGAACAAAGGTTCGTTTACTCGTGAAACGTATTCGGTGTGTGAAAGCATCAAATAAGGTAAGGGGTGAGAGAGCCTTGAATTCATGAGTATATATATGTGATATGAACGAAAAACCGGTATTTTCCAAACGATTTCTCGGGCTCGCTACGTAAGGCCGTAGCCCTTTGGATGATAAATTGATTAATGTTAAAAATTGGAATTGTGAGATATAAATAATGAATATGAATATATTATAAGGTGTTGATTGATTTAACATCGTTAAATCTGTGATAGTTTGATATATTATGAGCATGCTTGATTTTATTGTATTAAATGTGAGATATTTGATATTATTGGGAAAATGGATGCGAATGAATTTATGTATATGTTTGATTAGACGTGTTTATCGTGATGTGATAATAAAAAGTGATTCCATTTTAATAAGTTTATGTGATTATGATGTATAATTAATATAATGATGTAGAATTTGTGACAAGCATTGTTGTGATTGATGTATGATTGATGATAGTGATGCTATAAATTTATGATGAGTTTAATATGATTTTATATGATTAATGATAGTGATAGTGTGAATTTGCTGATGGAATATGAAGTAACCACATAGCTGGTGAAATAATTGTGATTCCAAATTGAGAAATGCACGGCGTCTTTATGGAGTATATACATAGGTCAACGAGTGGGAGAAAGTAAAGTATTGAGAATTTGTGAAGTGAAGATTTATTTTGTCATCATATAGGTAGGTGCCTGACAAGCACTTAGTTGATTCGGGGAAGTACACTGAATGAGCCTGATCGTGCGGTCTATTGTCGAGGCCTTAAGGCAAGATTGTTAGACCTTGGAAGTATTCGGGTGGGGATTCCTAGGTGACTTGGAGTAACACTCCAAATGTAGGGAGCTACACGCAACACACGTTTACCTCGATTGTCACGTATATGTGTATCGGATGTAGTTGAGGGGATCTATGATGGAAGGCGAAATTTGAATTGTTTGCTCCACCAGGATGGTGGCATAGTATCAAGCCTCCTAACCAAGTACTTTAGAGTTAGAATGGTACCACATTGTGAAGTAGAGTCTAAGCTCATGCATAGCATTACATTTTATTGTGATTGTTTTGTTGTGATTAATATGTATCGTGTGTGGTGAAAATTTCTCTTAGACGATTGATGTTATAGTGAAATTTTATTGATTTTTCTTGAGTGATTTTGAACTTGTTTAATGTGATATTTTCTTGATGAAATGTTTGTGTAATAATACGGTTCTATTTATGATGTTTGCGTAATTTTTACTTGTATTAATACTGTCATCGATGATTTCGAAACTTCACCTTCTTCAGTTGTTTGTGTTTGACTGGCTTGGCCCTGCGTTTGCAAAATCGCAGTTATTACAGGTTAATGAGACTTGAAGTTTAATGTTTGGAATCCCGCTGTGATAGGTGATACCGGGAATAAAGGCTTTAATTTGTATTTTACTTATTATATTTGAACGACTTTTTGTATGAAAACCTTAGAAGTAGCTAGTAAGTTTTTAGAATTAATCAGTAATTATACTATAAATCAAGCTTATCGAGATTGCACTCTATTTAATGAAAAACTAAGTTGAAATTGTTCATTATTATTTTTGAGAAACGTGATATCACTAAATTAAAATAATTTTTTTATTTTTAATGGAAATAATTTTTATTTATCCGCTGCAAATTTTATAGGAATATTATATAAAATTATTATTCTTGTTAATATTATTAATAGATTTTTTATTTAATCCTAAATTAGCATGATTATTTAAAGTTTTGAATCTTGTTAATGGAAGTCATTTTAGAAAGTTAGCAGTAATTTTGAATATTAGGATATTTGTTAAAAAGATCATTGAAGTTATTGTTTGTATTAAAGATACGTAGTGAACTTTCTTAAAGTATTGTAATCTAGATAGTGGTGTGCTATCTTAGGAAGTGTGTTGAAGTTTGTAGCAGTGATCCGCTAGGGGGTGATTTGTATATACTCTAACAATATGGGGAAGAATCTCGTGTGATGTGGCAAGAGGATTATATGTAGCGCTCTTGTCATGGAAGGGGAACCAAGATAATATTGTTGTGATCATTATTTTTCTGCAATTTATTTTGGCCTATACTCTTTCTTAATCAGAAAACAAGCAATATGAAACCCTCTACAAAACAAGAAATTCCTAAACACCTAATGAAAAGAGGTGAACAGAGTCAGATGGTTTTTACTCAAAGATATGAATTTTTATTAAGAATGAAAAAGATTTATCATACTGTTTGATTCAGGAGCGACACATTCCTTTATATGTTTGTCTTGGGTGAAATTCATGCAGTTGACTATTTCTCGTCTACCTTTTGATTTATGTGTTTCTACCCCTACCGACAAATAACTTATTTTCTCCAGAGCATGTTTTAATTATATATTTGTTTATCACAATGTGCCTTATACTGTTTGCCTATTGAAGAGTGTTTTATTATTTTTCTTGCTTTTTCAGAGTGTTTTATGTCAGTTAATTTTACTTTTATTGTCAATTTTTAGTCTATACAACTCTCCTACATTAATGAAGAATACAAAAAAAAAAAATATATTATAATCAAGATTGTCAATCAAAATTACATTAAACAATCTCTCATGTTTATTTTTGTTTATTTTAAATACAATAAAGTATAACAATTATTTAAAACACTTTTTTAACCCAAAATGTAAGTGTCGCAAATTTATTAATTTTATTTTGATAAATGCTTTTACATTTAAAATAGAGCAACTATCATATTTTTTTGTTTTAGATTCAACACTTATATGTGCAACTACATTTTAAAGTTGATGAAGGGGTTCCTGCAACGCATGTTCCTTGGCCATTATATTTAGGCAATGCACCATTGTCTGCATGCTAGAAGTAGCATGTACTTTGATTGTCCGTAACAATATATGTACTTGATGGTATGTTTTGCACCATTTGTCATAGGTATAATGTGAAAATAAAACACATTAAATAAAAAAAATAACATAGCATTGAATGATATTTTAAATAAGGATCTATAAAAGATTAGTGTCAATGTGAAGAAAATGTTAAAATAATGAGAGACAAAGTCTTAGTTAAGAAATAAATTATAAATATATAATTTTAAAAACATACAATTTTCAAAAAAATGCTTCGGAAATTAGATCACATATTTAGATCTCGAGATAATATCTAAAATTAAGAATACGTATCTAAATCAATGATAATTGATTTTTATAGAATCCAAATTGACATGGCAAATTTTAAATTTGTTAAGTTAATCTAATGATATTGCCATCACACATATAAGAAATAGTCAACATTTTTAAATTTCAAAAAAACAAAAAAGAAAACTAGAATTCAACATTTGAAATATTTTAAGGTTTGAATACATATCTATTATCTATGATAAAGCAAAAATTATAATAAAGATATTTCAGTGGCGCCTTTGTACCAGTGTAAATAATATCCATCCAATTTTTAAATTCTTAATTTCAATTGTAAATAATAATTAAAATAAATAATAAATATATTAATTCTTTAAGAAGGTTTTATATGGTAATTTGTGTTAGAAAATAATTAAATTAATATGGACTAACAAAATGTAATATTTATAAAATAAAATAAGATGTATTGTATATAGGGATGAGAATAGGCTAAGCCGTCCGTCAGGGGCCTATGATCTGAAATACGTATGGCATGGCCTGACATGACCTATTTAATAAAAATGTTAGACTCATGCTATTTTTAAAGCTTATTTATTTAAATAAATAAGACTCAGACTTATAAAAAGACCTATTAGGATTGATAGGTCGGTCTATATTATTTTATTATTTTTAGTGTTATTTTTTATTATTATTAATTTATTATTATTATTTCTTATTTTAAAGTCTATCAATTAAACAATCACTCATCAGTCGTTCCATATTCGGTAGTCATTCTATATTCGATAGCGATTCTATATCCGGTAATCGTTGCATATTTGTTTGGGAGGTAATAATGAGTGTGTTTGTTTCAGGAAAAAGAATATATTTTTTGAAATAAAAAATCATTTTTTAGGTTATAAAGGGTGTTTGTTTCAGATTTTTTTATGCTTTCAGGTGAGGCCATATTTTTAAAAGGTCAGGTCCGACCGAAAAAAGAGTCTACGATTGACTGTAGGCCAGACATAGGCATAAAAAATTAATCGTATGCCAGATTTAGGCCTTTTAAAGCCTGATCTGGTTTGGCCTATTCCAATCCCTAATTGTATATAATAAAGTAAGGAAATTTCAATAAAGAAAATTTTCTCGT